>WAAG01007962.1:3199-33643 GCA_013390105.1 Tichodroma muraria | reverse complement strand
TGCACCTGTTGGATTGCTGACTGTGGTAGAGAACAGTGAGAGAACCAAGCTCCATCCCCTTTCCCACCCCAGCCATTCATACTGTCTTTCACTTTATCCCTTCCCAAGGGATAAACTGCTGGTTTGCTGTGGTGCCTATGTGCTTACCAGGGGCTCCCTGTCTGCTTCCCGGGCCTAGCATCATCAGCTGTTGGACAATGTCTTGCACCTTCCTCTTCAGCAGTTTGAAACCAACCAGCTGGGCAGATCATCAGTAGATTCACAAAGGTAAAGGGGAAACTGGAAGATCCCTGTAAGACACTGAGGTAATGTTTTATGAATTGGCAGTTCTAAGAAGATCCAAATTTTAAGTTAAACCTCTTGTCCACTTTGCTGAATGTCTGTACAGAGAAATAGGCTGCCAGGTTAGAGCTGGTCAACATCAGGCATGAGATCAAGGAACTCCAGGTGAGACCTGTTTTAAGCCACCGGTTTGAGCTGAGGAGTGCTGGACAAAAGGGAGAGGAAATGGAAAGGATTCCCACTGAATCAGGCATGAGTTGCACAGCTTCTGAGAGAACTGGACTGTGAGCGGTGAAACTGAATTCACTGTATCCTATAATTCCCTATATCTATGCGATTTTTCATTTAGAAAGTGTAGCATGGAAAGTCACAGTCTCTATCATAAAACTTTCTGCTTCAGGTTGGAATTGGAGGAAGAACAGAAGCTGGTAAATCAATAAAAATAGAGTTATGGAGGGATGTGAAGGCAGAATAGTTATTGATGGAATTGATATGTCAACTGTTGGACTCCATGACCTACATGGAAATCTTAACATTATTCCACAGGTGAAATGTGATTGAGAGATAACTATTTATTCTTTTTTGACTAACACAAGACATCCAGTTTTTGGGAGAAATTTATAACCTCAAAGTCCACAGTCTGACGAGACAGAGGTACGAATGGAATTTTGGCAATTATATGGAAGAAGCTGGGTCTCCATATGGGTCTTCATACAGCTGCAATCTGTATGTACTGACCAGGTTTTTTAAAGTTCAGATTTTATACAAATCACATGTTTTTATCATATTGGCACTGGGACAACAGAATGAAGCTGGGATTTTCATGGCGTATGTTAAAACTGTTGCATTAGTAAAGACTGATGGAAAAATAAATCTTGCTGTTGACATAATTAACTTGAACTAAGCTGATCTGACATTATGCTCACTTAGTTAATAATTCTTATTATGATTACACATTCAGAAAAAAACAAAACTGCTTGTTGTGTGGACAGAGACAAATGTCACTTGGGGCTGATTTTTAGGATATGCACATCCCCATGTATCCTTAGGTAGTTTTTGAGGCAATAAATGTGCCCCATTAAGTCAGTTTTCCTTTTGTGATTTCTAAAAAACTGCAAACCACATCTTACATATCTAATTGAGCGTTACAAAATCCCATTGTGAAAGAATCCCAAAAAATGCAGTCAGGTGGACCTGTCTCTTTGCTAGGAAATATTAATGTAAACCTCCATACAAATAACAGAAGCAGGACAGGTTATATACATTCATTTGAAGTGTAAGCTAAACGTATCTGCTTCTGTAGACCACATAAATAATCATTTCCATTTTTATTGCAGTTCTGAAGTTCTTGAAATTTAATACCAACATAACCAATGTTAGTGTAATGTAATGCTATGTAATCAATCTTCTCTTAAAATAAGATCCCCATCAACTGCTTAAAAAAAACCCCAACAAACTGAATAAACTTCCTGGGTACAGTCCTGTTATATTAGTTTAAAATTGACACCTGGTGCTATCAATTACAATCTTAATTTCTTGCCCAAGAGAAAGTTTTGGGCACATAGGCTAGGGGAGTACCCTAGCCTTCAGTACCTCAGGAACGAATCCCTTTTGCAACGTCCAGAGAAAGCAGCCTGAGGAGAGGCATCAGTGCATGGCAATTTTTGCTTTATTTACTTTTATTTGTGGGGAGGGATTTCTGTGCTTACTACCAGGCCGACATAACCTTTCACTTCCAGCTACCTTCAGACTGCAGCTGTGAGAGCTGCAGACTGAACAATGGCAACGCCTGAAAGAAAACACTGGACTAGTGTCAGCAAAGCCATTCCTTTTCTTTCAGCAAGCTGTACCCCTCACATTTGACTAACTTCAGAAAAGGGTGTGCAGTGGAGGCAGAAGCAGCAGGAAATGCTCCTGGTGTGTTGCCATGCAGCAATAGCTTAGCAAAGCAAACCCCCTAAACAGGCCTAGGGTGGGCAGGAAAAGGCACTTTTGCCTTAAGCACATCAGCCATGGTCTGCAGCCTCTCCTCTCCTCACACACTGATGCTGGAGACTCACTCTAGGAAACCAAGAAGGGCCACTTAGCTGAGTTCAGAACTGACTGAACCCACCAAACACCAGGGCACCAGCCAGCACAAAAAAAGCCATGTGGTAGCTCTGCAGCTTGGCACACACCTTGCCCCCCGACCTTCCTCCTCCAAACAGGAATTCCTTGAGCTTCCTTGGTTCCAGTCTTATCCTGTGGGACCACTCATAGGAAGAGTGGGACAGGCAGGGGACCAGAGCACACCTGAAGAATGAGGCTCATAAGGGGCCAGGACTCTGTCGTTCCTTTTCACAGGAAGGAGCACGGAGCAGAACCTGCTTATGCTCTGCTCCCACTTCATTCCCCACAGCGCTCACAAATCCCACATGCACCACCCTCTCAAGAGCTGCTTCCCTCAGCCCTGCTTGTTGCCCTTGCTCTACACTTTCTTGGCAGTATCACCGAGAAAGAAGCTGAGCAGGAACTCCCCCTTTCCCTCACAGGAAGAGATGTGTTTCTGCTTCTGCCAGCTTTGAAACATTTATGAAACACCGTAACTGTTCAGGCTCTGCAGACTTTACAGCTCCCCAAGACAACACAGATGTAGAAACTCTCTCACAGCTGACACAACCTCATCTTCTACACTTGAAAGGAATTTGATGAAGACAGAGAATTTCCTTGAGAAAGTGAAAGAAGACAGATCCAAGGGGTAGAAATTGCTTTTATTAAAAAAATCTAAAATGTTATTTATAAAATGCATTTCATCATCTGCACTGGGAAACAATTAGGGAACACACAATTGTTGAGGCCTCTTACTGCTTTCAGAATTTCAACTTGCCAAACAAACCTTAGCTAGAGAAATTTGTTAACATACCTACCCCTACAGGAAATTAATTATAAGGATTACAGAAAGATTTCAGCCTTCAAATATTAACTTTTTTACAGAGACTTTTGGTAAGCAGCCCATGTGCATACCTGGAAATACCCACTTAGTGCAGTGGACTAGTCTTTAAAATTCAATTGTTTGTGCCAAAATACATTATTAAAAGATACAAAATAAATCATTCAGAAAATTTAATAAATAAGGATGCATTGTGATAGCCAGTGTAATCTCTCTACTAAAAAATCCAACCTATATAGAAATCTGAATAAATGCCCTTTTGTGAATTTAGTTTTTACAAGTAAACAACCTGCCCTTCCCTTCCAGTTCTCAGATTAATACTGAAGGAGATTTAACTCCCCAGGGTGAAGGAGGATATGAAAGAAAAAAGTACTTCATTTATTTGCTTTAAGCGTTTTAACAGTTCCTACCTAACTTGTCCCAAAGCTGCAAAAGCCTTTAATTGTTTAACTTCACTGTGATGTGGTTCTGTTTCTATATAGGTCTGCTTGTTTTACACAGTGCATTGAAGACATGAAGACCAAAGTCCTATTGTAATTCCAGTGGATTTTGAGATGAACTCACAGCAGGGCAGAAGGATAAGCCACAATGACTCTAAAGACATTGGTACAGATGTTGAATGCACACATTTATATCTGCAAAGCAAAGGCCCCCAACAGCAACTGAGGACTGTACTGCATATTGGCATTCACCCATGGTGTCACTGAAGAGGCACTTCTTTCTCTGCAGTTTTACTTACTGGAAGTTCCACACAGACTTATTTGGGGTCACTTTCAAAAAGGCACAAAGGAAAAAAAGAATTCTCAAATAAAAAAATCACTTTGGTTTTCAACTCAGGAAAATTAAACAGATGTCAGCAGTGCTTTGGGAATCCTCTGTCAAGTTAAACAATGCTGATGGAATGGCTGTGTGCAACTATGATTCAATTTAAGAGGTTTTTAATTGTATTACTTCAAAGATGCATTTAGACAATAGCTATGCAAACAGCTGAATCAGCACAACTGATTTATGGCAATGCCATAAATCAGGCCTACTGCCAGGAGAGTAATAAGCCTATTTTAATATAGTCATAGGTTAACAATAAATCTAAGCCCTACACCTTATCTTAGCAAGGTTAATACAAAATTATTCTGGAGAAGACAAGAAAATCCTTAAAACCTCCTGTTACTACAACTTACCTGATGAAGACTGGGCTGATGGTGTTGAAACCATGACACTTTTTTTTGGTAGGAAGTTCCATGCAGATAATAGAATTCAGCTGGTGTCTGATTATTGCTTAATCCCTCCAAAGAGAGAACTGCCACCAATTCGGGTTTTTTTTCACATCAGTAACTCTGTTCTCCTTACACATTTTCAAGATGTCTGGATAGTGATCTACTTGCCTAAAAGAGAGCCCTAAGAAGTGCCACCTCAGACCCCGAGTTACACACAACACTGCTTCTTTCCCAACAGGACAGCTACAACCTCTGCTCAGTTTAGAGTGGGGATATGACAAAACTTAAACCACATAAGAAGGAGTTGGGTCAATTTTCATTTACTAGGGCTACAGGAACTACATTTCATCGAGGCCATCCCTTCTGTCCCACACCTTCTCCCTGAGGACAGTATGGCTTGGGGTGCTACAGGGAGATGTCACACACTTGTAAATGCAGAACGAGGAAGTTTGTGTTGGTCTAATTCAAGGGAAGACAGGCAGATAGGTGTGGCTTCAAGACACATAAAATCACCGTAGTTTTAAAATAAGGCAGGGGCAGGTATGAATATTTGGCAATATACCTTTGTTCTCTGTGGAGAACATCAGTGGTAAAACAGCAGCTCCTGTGTTTAACCATCACAGCCAGGTCAGGAATGAAGCCCTTGGAGACCACAAAACTGCACTGGCAAGAGCTACGTTTTCACTAAGGTTTCCTAATCATGGGACAATTTGCCACGGAGCCTCAGCAATACCATTATGCTGTTATGAACAGCAGAAGAATCAAGTGAATGCCTCAGACTCATTTAAGCTGCAAGGTGCCTTTAGGAAAGGTGCTTAAATGCTCAAATGGCTCAATCTAGTAAGTGTAAGCTGAACACTGCCAGTGCTCTGTGCGTTAACGCTGCTTCACAGTCCTTCCAAGTAAATACACTGGACCCAGGGATACCTCAGTACCACAAACATCTCAAACCTTTGGTCCCACTCCCTTTATACTTTAAATACACACCGCTCCAGGATTTGCTAATAAAATTTAGCAAGAAAATGTGGGTGTGTCATCACTGGCATTTTCATCCAATATCCCATCTCCAAGTAAACACACCACACTCCAGAACTTGTTTGTACCTTTAAAGTAATGTCAAGCTTCAGCACAGGTAGGTGTCCAGTAACACCTAACTGGAACAAGTGAAAATTGAATAGAATGCAGCTAAGATTAGGTTCCATTGCCAGTTGGATAACTGTGGATCCTTCTGGAGAGCTGGAATGCAATTGAGAAGAGTTTCTTTTCAGTTAAAATTAGTCTTCTGTAAATGCTTGTTAGGGATTTCTATAGCACTGACTTGGAGAGGCCAGGACCCAGCAAGAATTCCTGCTTGGATGGCTACGCCTGTCACAACTGCCAGGTCAGGATCAACGGAGGTGTTGGGTGCCTTTCCAAAGAAGTCCCGAATAACTTCACGTATTTTGGGAATCCGTGTGGAGCCTCCGACTAACACAATTTCATCCACTTCTGCTTTGTGCAGGTGCCCTTCCTGCAACACTTGTTCAATGGGCACAAGAATCTTCTCAAAAAGGTCCTCATTTAACATCTCAAACAGCTTCCGAGAGATTTCTGTTTCAAACACAACTTCAACCAGGTTGTCCTCTACTTTGGAAGTGTCTCCAAGATTTTTCAGGCCCTTTGCGTTTCGTGAGGCCTCGCCTTTTAGCGCACTGTTTGTTTTTACCTGGCTTTTTGCAAGTTCTCTTGTAAGCTTGTTTGCTGGCAGAGTCAACAGCACCCTCAGTTTAGCTGCCTCATGGACAGTCAGGTTTAGTTTAACAGCTTCCACAGCCTGTCTGAGGCGATGAATCTCCTCTTTTTGTGTTGGCAGAGAACCGTACCTTTGATGGAGCTGATCGTATAAATACACCATCAACCTCTGATTGAAATCCTGTCCTCCAAGTTTGTTGTTACCTGAAAGATCACAACAGAAGGCATCAGGCAGAGCACCTTCAAAGCCCCAGAAAGCAGCACACTGCTTCTCTTTCACTGGGAGATGGTGCTCAAGGGCCAGAACAATCACAGAAGGACCACAAAAACATGAGCTCACAGAGCTGTGAAAAATGATAAAATTGTTGGCCACTGCACACATGATGGATAATAATTTCCAGTTTGGTTTTGACTGAAAACAGTAACTCAGTGGATCTCTGTCTAACTAAATCAGAGTGAAGCTGCTGAATCTTTCTTGCTGTTCCACTCTAACTGGACTGAGCAGCAGCAGCAGCTCACATCAGCACTTGCTGAAGGCAACACAGGCAGCTGGCACTGCACCTCAGAGCTGTGTGCAAGCAGGCCAGCTGAAGCACGGCTGTCTCTTCACTACAGTCTGACCAAACACTGCTGCAGAGCTCTGTGCCGAGGGATGAATCGTTCATTCACCGATCACAAAGCTTCTGGGTTAACAGCCAGCACATTCCCAAACCCTGCTCAACTGAACTGGCACCAAACACACGCTGAGGATGCACCAAAGCACTGGTCAGTGATCTGCCAATATTCCCAGTTTGAGTAAAGGGGACAGAAAGATTTTAAACAACCCCAGCCCCCCCAAAAGTCCAGTCAAAGTAACTCTAACATGCATCAGCACTTTATTAGTGGGCACAAAAGTTAACAGACATGGATAAAAAGAAACCACAACTTACCCCTCTGGGTCAGCCAAAACCTGTGACTCTGTGGTCTTAATTGCTGAAACCAGCCACACACCTAATTTTGCATGAAAATCAGCTGAGAATGCATTGGAGAAACACTCTGACATGGTTGGTATGCTTTAACAAGTCCCTCCAACAGCGACCTCAGGCGAACCTTGCCTCCCACTCCTTGAGAAACAAAAGCATTTTTCTTACCTGCCATGGCTCGTGTGATGAACATCCCTCCCATCTTGTTCAACAGAGACACGTCCAAAGTTCCTCCACCCAAATCCACCACCAGAACATTAAACACGTCAGCTTTGTGGAGCCCATAAGCCATAGCAGCAGCTGTGGGCTCATTGATCACTCGCAAAACGCTGAGCCCTGTGAAGAGCAGAGTCAACAAGCAACACTCAGGTACACCTCAGAAAACTGCAGTTCTTCCCTCAGAATTTGCCATTACTTGTTTGGGTTTTTTTAACCACACAGGTCTTAAGTTAAATGTTAGATCTAAAGGAATTAAGCAGTAATATCCAATGAACTCTTTTCCTTACTTAATCCTAAAATAGTACTGCTTCAGCATCAGGGTGAAATCACAAACCATAATAATGTGCTCAAACACACTGCTTCCAGAGAAACCTTGCTAAGGAGATTTATTTCTTGTAATCTATTTCTGTTTAAATGATTGTCCAAGGGTGCCCTATATAGTCTCCCTATTTGGGGATTATAAAAAAAGACTATTTTCCCTGAAGTAAAACTTAACTTCCAGACATCTATGTCTGTATTATCCAGCTGCACCTGTCAGTACTCAGAAGTTCTCAGCTGTTCCTCACAATAAATCCATTCTAAGCTTCTCTGTCACTTATTCACTGTTTTTATATCCTCCACAAAGACCTTATTGTTAGTGAAACAGACCTCAAGGTCTCCAAGAAAAACTCTGGAATAGAGAGACATCACCTGCAAGGTTAGCTGCCTTAATGGTAGAATTCCGCTGCCTTTCATCAAACTCTGCTGGCACGGAGATGACTGCCTTGGAAATGGACATGCCAAGGTTGGCTTCTGCCATTTTCTTCAGTTTCAGCAGCAGCTTAGAGCCAATGTGCTCTGGAGTGATGTGAAAGGTTTCATTAGCTGTCACAGAAAATTCAGCTAATCCATTGTTGTTGACAATCTAGAAGAATAAAGCGATACAACCCCCAAGTGAGAAATCTTCCTATGCTCCCTCACCCTGCTCCCACCAAAGGTTTTATTTGCATGTACTCTCTCTATTCTGGAAAAGTTTAAACGTGCTTTTGCCATTTCTGGGTCACTTTTATTCCTTGATTAGGAGGATTATGCAAAACATGCCACTTAAGGGGTCAAAGTATATACAAACAAATGATGCCCACTGCGCCCCAGTAAAACACATTAAAAAAAGTTAAGACCTAGAAACTGTGCAATCAACTTCCAACACCATATCTAAATACAGAAGGGATGCTGTTTTAATCATTAGGTTACCTTTCAGGTTTCTGAAAGGAAACAAACAGCTTGGTACTGAAATAGTTTCTCTCAACAATAATAAAAAATTAAAAAGTCTTCAAAGACCACTAGCAGCACAAGATTTTTTTTTTTATTTTTTCTATCAATTCTGCACCATGCTAACATAATACAGATTAGGGTTTTTTTTAAAGCAACTTTCAAGTTCTGCTCCTGGTCAAGTAAGTAGTAAAGTGCTGAAGGAAAAAACACACCGGGGCAGAGAACATGTGGCTTTAAAACTTTTTTGGGTTTTGGTTTTTTTTGGGGGAAAGGTTTGTTGATTTTTGTTTGTTTGTGTTTTTATTTTACAATTTCAGGAAGAAGTAACATTTCAGCAAAGCACAGTTAGTATTTCAAGTTGAAACTTATCCTTTCAGAGAAGGGACTGGAAGGTTACCCAGAAACACATTTCTGAGTAGGAAAATACAGGGTCCTCTGGAAAGTCATTATCAGCTCTCATGCACTGGTACACAACTTACACAACTGTTCCTCTCTCTGAATACCTCTTACAGTTTTCAGGCACATCAGATTGAGCCAAGTGACTCAAGGTTTGAGGAGATGATCAACCACATTTCAGGTGTCGTAGAATCGGGTTGAAGGGATCTTAGAGCTCATCTCCTTCCAAACCCCTGGCAGTGGCAGAGACACCTTCCCCTAGACCAGGCTGCTAAGATCCCCATCCAACCAGGCCTTGAACACTTCCAGGTATGGGACGTCCACAACTTCTCCGGGAAGCCTGTGCCAGGGCCTCACCACACTCACAACAAAGAACGTTTTTCCTAATCTCCAATCTAAATCTACTCTCTATCTGTTTGAAGCTACTCCCCCCTGTCCTGTCACTCCAGGCCCTTGTAAATAATCTCTCTCCATCTTTCTTGTAAGCTCCCTTCAGGTGTAGGAAGGCCACAATTAGTCCACACCAAAGCCTTCTCCAATTCCAACTCTCTCAGCCTTTCCTCACAGCAGAGCTGCTCCATCCCTCTGATCACCTTGGTGCCTCCTCTGGCCTGGCTCCAGCAGGTCCCTGTCCTTCCTATGCTGGGCCCAGAGCTGGATGCAGCCCTGCAGGTGGGGTCTCAGCAGAGCAGGGAGAGGGGCAGAATCCCCTCCCTGCCCTGCTGCCCACGGGGCTTTGGATGCAGCCCCCAGCACACGGGGGGTTCTGGGCTCCCAGAGCACACGGCCGGGGCATGTCCAGCCTCTCACCCACCAGCACCTCCAGGGCTGCCCTGGACCTGTTCATGCCCAGCCTGGATTGCGTGCTGCACCTTACTGCTTGGACAGAACTGAAGGTGGTGGCTGCTTACCTTAAAGGGATACCTGCTGCTCTCACTTTGCAGTTCTTCCGAAGTGAAGACTTTCCCAATGAATCTCTTGGCATCATATATGGTGTTCTGAGGATTGGCATCAGCCAGTTCCAGGCCTTCATAGCCCACATGCACCCCAGTGTCTGTGAAGGAGACGACGCTGGGGATGCTGTTGTGCCCCTTCTCATCCGCGATGACCTTCACGTCCCCACTTCCAGGCAGGAAGACGCCGACGGAGCAGTACGTGGTGCCCAGGTCAATCCCGATCACTCTAGGGGTGGGCATGGGCAGATACTGCTGTGCCAGGTAGCTGGCTAAGAGCAGGGCCAGCACAGCAGAGCCTGAAACACAGAGTTGGGAACAGCAGGGTTAGAGGATCAACTCTGTAATCCTACAAGTCAATGCAAATGACACGGTGTGACACACTGCACCTCCTGCAGCTTTATTTCACGCTCTGGAGCCTGTTTAGCTACCTAATTAGTTCTTAATTTCTTTCTCAAAAGAGAGTGGCTAGAAGTCAACAATTTTAGGCATTAAATATTAAACTGATTAAGGAAAAAAAGCCCAAGAGATGGCCAAGCCAAAAATATAACCACACTGTAATAATTCTATTTCTCTCTGCATGCTACTGCAATAACACAAGCTAATGAGTACTTCTGGAGGAGCTGCCTATGAATGACCCTAAAAGGACATCGAGTTAATGGGGCTGCCCAATGTCACAGTGAAATGACAAACTTCCACTTCTAATACCTCCAGCTTCACCAGAAGTCTAAAAATAAGGGGAGGAACCCAATGAGTTAGTACTCATACTGTTTCAGTCATAGCTCCCAAAAAAGCATCTTCCCACCTCTGAATCTTTCCTGTACCTTGAAACCCAAGGGAAGATTAGTTTATCTAATGCAGAAGAGTTTGTTGTTCAATTGATTTTCTTAAAAATTTACTTATAATCAATAGATACAGGAAATCTGAAAGTCTAGCATCAATAATGTCTCAGATGATTACCAAAAAAAAAATACACCAACAAACAAAATCTCAACAAGAAATGTAAATAAGTTAAATTTCAAAGAGTGGGTGACCTCTTTTTTTTTTTCCCCAGCACGGAAGGGTGGTCATAGTAGTGCTTCAAACAGAAAGCCCTGGCTTGCTCTGGCCTGCAAATCTTCCTAGGCATTTCTGAGCAATGTGCCACTAAGCACTTTGAATTTCACAGAATTCTACAGTGGGTGAGGTTGGAAGGCACCACAGTGAGTCATCGGGTCTGACCTCCCTGCTCAAGCAGGGTCATCCTAGAACACACGGCACAGGATTGTGTCCAGACATTTTTGGAATATCTCTAGTGAGGGAGACTCCACACCCTCTCTGGGTGATCTCTTCCAGTGTACAGTGAAATTCTTCCTCATGTTCAGAAGGAAATTCCTGTACGTCTTTCCTGCCCGTTGCCTCTTGTCCCATTGCTGGGCACCACTGAGCAGAGCCTGGTCCATGCCCTGACCCCTCCCTGCAGACACTGACAGACACTGAGGAGGTCCCCTCTGTCGCCTCTTCTCAGGCTGAAGAGCCCCAGTCTCCTCAGCCTTTGCTTCTAAAAGGTCCAGTCCCCTCATCATATTTGTTGTCATCCGCTGGACCCGCTCCAAGAGTTCCATGTCTCTCCTGCACAGAGGAGGCCAGAATTGGACACAGTGGAACACACCGAGCACAGGAAACTCGTGCCGCCCTGGAAAGCCAACCCGAGGCGACACCGGTGGCAGAAAGAACCGAGAGCGGAAGCATACCCCCCCAAAACCCCCAGCCCAGCCGCACCATCGCCTCACCCAGCACAGCCATCTGGCCCGCCATGTCTGCCCGCGGCTGCTGACGGCTCTTTCCGGGCCGCGCGGTGCACGCCGGGAATGGTAGTACGCGTATCCCGCCCGTCCCGCTCACATCAGCTGCTGCTGGGGGCGAAACAACCACAACTCCCAGTGCTCATCGCGGCGCGGCCGGATCCGGCTGTTAGCAGCCAATGGGCGGGGATGCGCATTACCCGTTAGCGGAGGAGGCCGTGTGTGCCCTCTCATGAGCGCATGCGCAGCCCTGGGTGGGGCGGTCGCGGTGGTCGCTGGGAGAGGTAGTCCGGGGCCCCGGCGCCATGGTGTTCTGCGGCTTCCCACCGGCGTGAGGCGTCAGAGACCGCGGCTGTGGCAATGCCGGAGCGGGATATCTTTTATCGCCCTCGGTTTTCTGCTAGAAAAGACCGAGTTCCCTCCTCTGCAAGGGTTTCGAGAGATCCTGGCCGCGGTGTCTTTTAAACGGACAAGAGCCAGGTTCGGAAAGGAGATACTGTTTATTCTGCGCAGGGTGTAAGGTAGAAGCTTTGCACAAATCAAGCACACCGATTCTCAAGGCTTTACAATATGCATTTCAGCAAACAAATCACAGTTCACTGGCTACAAGTTACCTAGTTCTCTTATTAATGGTGAGGGGAAATTTCCTTCTTGCCCGCCTGGCATATAGACAGGTAAGGAGAACCCAGGTGAAACCTGCCCCTCAGATGCATCCTGGAGGGGCAGAATTGGTAACCACTGCAAGAAATGCAGTGTAAAGTACTATGTGGGTGTGCTTCTCATCAGTTGTCCCTCTCTGCTCTGCTCCACTCTCGTAAGTGGTAATGGACTTTCAGGTTCTTGCATAGCAGGTTTCTGTTTCAGGCAGAAGTTTACGTTAGATGCTTTTTAAATAGAAAATGTTCATAAATGAGTAGCTGGTGGCAAATAGCATAGTGGAAGAGAAGTTAGACTAACTCCTTTTGCAGTTACCATCTCCAGCTTCTCTGTTTCTCCTAAGTGGTGCAAAGACACATAACCCAAAAGTAATCCCAGGAGCTCACTTCTTAAAAGCTTCTTCTATATGCAAAGAAAGTGGCACCACTTTAACTTAATAGTAAAAAATGTATTCATCGTCCACTTATGGTTAACATAGAGTGATGTGCTTCATTCTCAGCATGAGAAGGTGGAAACACTGGAAAGAGAAGAGAAGGTTAAACCATTCAGCCTCCCTTCACGATCTGACTGTTTTCTAATTACTTAGGTAGCTTAATTTATTTTCTTAATTTCTTTTGGATACTTTAATCATGTTTCTTGAACTGGGACCACTGTAATTGTGCTCATTCTTAAGTGGGGGGAAACTCGTAATCATTGTTTACAGTATTTCTTCATCCATGTAACTCATGAGCAGGCACTTTGTGTTTTATGCCACTGTCAGTGGATGCTGAGCAGAAAAAAAGGTTTGGCACAAACAAGGCGTACAATCAAACTGGATTTTGCTCATGATTTTGATATTTAATAGCAGCCATTTTTTAATACATAGGGACCATCTGAAATATGACGCTGCAGACTGCAAATATGTAGGGATGTGTTTTGAAAAAATACTGATACAAGCCCCTCATTTCTGAGATTCCTTCCTTTTCTGGAGCAGAGGCCAGGCTTTGGTTTTTGTCCTTGAGGTTAAACCTCTAAAAGGCTTTGGGATCACTTGTTACCATACCTTCCCAAGGACAGAACTCAAATGCCCTTTCCTGTATAATTTCTGTTCTATTTCTCCCTAGCAAAGCAGCTTAATGAATTCAGTGTGTCAATCAAGGCCTCCCCACCTGACTGACTCCTTGGAGGCCTGGCTGTTCCCTGCAGGATTACACAGCACAGGCCACCTGCCTGGGAGTCAAGTCAAGGGGAGGATCTCAGCAGGCTTTCTGCCCTTTTTGCCTCAGCAAAGCTCTGCCATGCCAGAAGCTTCTGCAGAAGCCACTGACTCCCCTGTAGCTGGTTTGGGCAGCTGCAGAATTTGAAAGCTCAGTCCACCACACGCATTCTGTAGTCCTTGAAGGCAACACATGGTCTTCAGCAGATGTGCTTAGAAGAAGTCCAGAAGTGCCTAATTCTTTCCCTCCACATCTTCTCCATGACCTATTAGGACCTGCTCATGGATACTCCTGGATTCTGCACAGCGATGCCAGACTTATCTTGCATCTGCAAAATAGGCAGAACTAATCCTAGTGATCTTGCCCTTGTGCTTTTGGGCATTACCACGTGTCTCGTGTATCACCTTTTTTTTTTACCTACTCTCATTTGTGAGAGGGAAGCTTGTCTCCATTTTCCTCCATTATCTGAGGGAGTGCTACACTCAGGAATGGATTGTTCAGGAACACAAGAGAACATTCAGTGTTTCTGGAGAAAACAGCTTGATTTTGCACAGAATAATTCTATATTCATTGGGCAGTAGAGGGGGAGGTTTATTTGACTGGGAGAGAAAGCTATGGGTAGCCCCTGCCCCCAGAGTGCATTATGGGGAAAGCATAAGTGTGGTTGGGGCAGACACTGGAAGGCTGGTTTTTGTTTTCCGGGAATGCTGTGCCTTTGCCACTTCCCTGTAACAGCAGGCAAGGCACATACTCAGGGGTGAGCACCCTCACCTGAGGGTGGGCAGTGCAAGTTCAGACCTGCACAACTGCTTTGCAAAAGCTGTGATAAAGCTTCTCTGGATGCCCCTGAGTGAGGGGATGCGAGGTGCTGCAGTGCCGGGGCTCCTAGTTCTGAGCTGCTTGCCTTGGACACCTGGGCTGGGCCACATCAAGTGGCCCTTGGCCACCACACCAGGATCCCGACCCCGCCTGCCTCTGGCATGAGTGTAAAGGGGGTGTGCAGCCAGCTGCCTTCGAGGGGCTGGGCAAATGCTTGTTTATCCTTCTTAGTGCATCTGCTCACTCCGGTAGTAAGCTGTTTATAACATTTCAAATGCTTTTCGGGGATTAATTTCCTTCAAGGGGCTGTTCTTTTTCCCTGGTGCTTTGATAGGTGGAGGTAAACATGTTTTTGTCTGCAAGTAGCTTGAGGGAGAGAGTTGTTCTTACAATGTAAGAGCAGAGGCTGGTTTTAAAACAGTCTCCCATCAGATGTGAACTGGTGTCTGCAGGAAAAATCCTGCTACACTGGGGATTATTACTCAAACCCTACACCTGTGATGTGCTAAACACAGTTCAAGCATTCGGTGTGCGTGGAATCAAATACAGCTTGTTTTCATTTGCAGGATGCTTTGCATCAGCTATGTCCTTGCATTTGTAGAAAAAGGAATTGAGCTTGCAAAGCATTCTCTTTTCTGCTGTTGTACAGGAATGGTGTTGTACAGGATGAAACAGGGTTTCATCTTTCTAGGGTTTACTCAGTGAGTGCTTTCTGCATTGTCTCAATCATTTTAAAGCCGGTGTCTAAAACTGAAATACAGGATGCTGGGATATGGTCAAAGCACAGTGTGATCCTGTCAACCCACGATGATCAATCCGTGTTTTCCCACTATGAAGGAGGAAGGGAGAGAGGGATTGAGATCCACTTTGTAGGTGGAGGTGGAATCAATGTCTCTCTGAGAAGGGAGATGATTGATGCTAGGAATTTAGGAGATGCTAGAATCTGAAACCTCTTTTTAAGTTTTTAACTTATATAACAGTGCCTTAGTGCGAGCACATTGTCAAAATTTCAGGGGTCCCTGATAGTTCCTTTCCCTAATTAAAACATTGATCTTCTCGTGCTGTATGTGCTTGGGAAAGGGAAGAATTTCACCAGCCTTTCTCTGACAGACAGTTCAATGTCAGGCAGCTGGATAGAAGAGCATAGCCTTCAATTTAGATGCAATAGTTTCCATTAAAAT
Organism: Tichodroma muraria; assembly: GCA_013390105.1. NCBI lineage: Eukaryota > Metazoa > Chordata > Aves > Passeriformes > Sittidae > Tichodroma > Tichodroma muraria. The sequence goes on along the minus strand of WAAG01007962.1, from coordinate 18,069 downwards.
TCCAGCATATAGCCTAAAGATTTCTGGCTCCTGTTGAGTGGCTGACTGGCCATGGCTGGGCAGGGGTGTGCTGAATTCTCGATTAGCCACAAACTCTCCCCCCAGCTGGAGGCAGCATGAGCAGCTCCAGGCTTCCAGGATCCACGGAAGAGCTGAATCACGGAGATTCAGCTAATCCGGGAGAGCTGAACCACGAGGCGTGGGAGGAGTGCAAGGAGCTCCCAGCAGATGTCTCTGCCATGCAGCATTCCTTTCCCAGATTGCTTTTGGTGTCTGACAGGTACCTGCAGATTCTCATAAAGCATATTAACCTTTAGCAGTAGTTATCCAAAGTCTTGTAAAGGCGTAAGTCATGAAAACAGTGCCACATTTTCATTACAGTTTCTTTAATTGCTTTAACATACCCATTTCACCGAAGCCTCATGAAATAGTTTTAAGGTTAACAATTAAATTGCTATTTCCCATTTCATGAATACAGTTGCAGTGATACCAGTAACTCAGTAGATGCCTAGGAAAAACAATTTGGAAGAGAAGAGATTTTCACAGATTTTTTTATCTGTCTCACTTTTCTACTTGAATTTCAGTTGATCTGAATGCCCATGCAGCTTTCTGTGTTGTGGAAAATAAAAACCAGAGACGTTTTATTGAAGAGGCAAAGCAGTTTGGCAATTGCTGGTCTGGTAACTGAGAGTTTCTCTTCCTGCTGGACCATGGTGAAGAGGGCCAGTGTTACAAGGCCAAAAGGCAGCTGTGAGCTTGGCTGAATTCTCCCCAGCCACAGCAGCCTGGGGTAGTGGGCCTGAATTGTGGCTTGGACTGGATTCGTGCTGGTGCCTGGAACATATCATCCACCTTCTGCTCAGCTTGGGTGCCCTGTGTGGGAGCAGGGAAAGTGGCATTGCACGGGGTGACCGGAAAAGTGACCGCTCACAGCAGTGTTTGCAGCACCTCGCTGTATGAAGGGCTGCAGAGCTCAGGGATGGGACGGCTGCGAGTCTCATCATCTGCACCAATCATCATGGTGATAATGATAATGCACAAGAGTTCCAGCAGTCTCCCGAGAGGCCACTTTACCTCAGTCATGTCGTTGCTGTGTATATGAAATCCATACAGATGTCAGTCAGGCTTGTCAATTTGGTCTATTGTAAATGACAACAAAAGGATAAACACAAGAATGCATTCAAATATAGCTGCCTGAACAGCAAGCTCCCCAGGCAGAGGAGAAGTTTTCGATATGTGCGGATAGAGAAAAGTTCTGTTCTGTCCTTTTTTTTTTTTTTTTTTTGTGGAGTACTGAGGCTGAAGTATCAGAGTATCTGTTTTACATTTGTTTTTTTCCCTGGAGGTATCACCTACAGTACCTCAGTGGGTTTGTACACTGGATAAGAACTTTTGGGCCTTTACTGTGAATCTTTTGACTGGCACAGAAGATCTATTTCAGTCATCACTTAGAAGTAGTGTTCTGGTACTCCAGGAGCAACTATGCTCTGCCTATTTTCCTAGAAAACCTAGCTCCCTGGACTATATTGTTTCCAATCCAGGAAGAAATAATAGGTAAGAGCATGTATTCCTCCTTACACTGTGTGAAGCAGAGGAACATTGAAGGTCAGTGACTCAAGAATAAATAACAAGCCTTGAGGGCCAATACAGTTTGAAAAAAGATGTATCAAACACTGTTCCAGAGATCTCACAAGAACATCAGCCTTCTTCCATTACTTTAGGAATCTGTATAAAGCAGTATCATCAAAGATTTGATGGGAGAGAAGTATCCTCATTTATAATTGCTTATTGGCAAGATGTTAGTGGCATTTCCTAATGATGTTTATAGTATACATCTGTCCTGCAGGAATCAGAGTTGCCATTATTGTGTACATGCCCTGCATACTTCAGTTTAGTGGACACTAAACTACATGGTTCAGATACAACTGAGATGTGAGCAACCTCATCCAGCATTAGACAAACTTAGTTTCGTGTTATTCCTGAGTATCATATGTAAAACCAATAGCACTTGACAGCATAGCCCACCATGCTTCTTTCATACTCCAGACCCTCTGAAATAGGGAAAGAAATGTTGAGAACACAGAGGAAGAAAACTGTGTCATCAGCCTAAGTCAAGGTCCTTAGTGTTGCTTTGTACCTTCCCAGAACCTCTGGTCAATTGGCAACCACTTCGCATTAGTTGTTTCCTGTGCCAAGGCTTGCAACCTACCTGGAGGGCTCTTAAACCTATTTCTGACAGTATTGATGGAATCATTCCGACGTGACTCAGATTACTCTTCCAAGACAAGCAAAGATGTCAGCCACACCATGTCTTCTTTTTTCAGCATCACTCCCCCGTGCACTGTCGTGTGAGTAGCGAGTGTCTGTTTAGCCTGGAGAGAAGTTTGTTGGAAGCAGATCCTGTAAAGTTAGAGCCATTCCAGAAGTGTGTACAGCTAGGGAAAACGATCCATCCACAGAAGCATAGATTAGCCTTTTTCTGTGCAATCACAATAAAATAAAAGCCCCATGCCAGTTTCCTCTCTCTTTCTTGAATGATTGCACCGTGTGTAGTTCTGCTGGACTGTATCAACACCTTCATGCAGTCCATAATTCATTACCATGCTCTTGGCTCGGTCCTGCAGCTCAGATATGCAAGTGTTTGAAAAATCAACTGCTGCTTATGCACACCCAAGCACAGGCAGAGACTTTACAAGATATGCAAAATCTGTGTGCCAGCATATTTGTGGGCGCTGAGCCCTTAAGCTTCAGAATATTTTTACCAAATACAAAATACTGATAAAAATGCAACAGTATGTTTATGTCATGGTTCTAGGAAACATTTCTGACTGTGTGCAAACAGTCTCATTGGGCTGGACTGCCTTTTTTTTTTCCTTCTGTTTGCAGTACATAGCACAGAGGGCTCTGTGGCTGTCATCACACTGAGGTGCTCGAACAGCACCCACAGCTGCAATTAAACAGTGTGAGGGAGGGGTTTCACAAGCTCAGAAAGAGGTAGTAGAAGTATATCAATTTCTGCTGTATTGTTGGGACAGAGATCTTCATATGGTCTGGAGAAGTCCCAAATGTTTCCCATCTCAGTATAATGCTCTTCTCTTGCTGTCAGTCAGTCCCAAAGTGAGCAGAGCTGACAGATGTCGATTCTTTCAGATTTTCCCTTTTCTAAGGACCTTGACAGCTTCAGATGCTGAACAATAAATTTACCCTTTTTTTTCTGCTTACCTTTACTCCCACTGTAGCTGTCCTCTCTCTCACGATGAGATGTAGATTCAGTTCACATCATGCAACATCAATACTTTGCGCTCACTTTGCTGAAAAGGATCCAAGGAACAATACAACAAACTACCTGTCCTCTGTCTGCTGTTAATTGCAGTCACCATCGTCTGTGCTTTCATTCCAGAAGCAGTTAGGTGTGACAGAAGCACTTTAGGACAGACACAGATATACAGTGCTGTGCCAATCAAAGAAAAATACAGTTAAAAAACCTGCAATATGCGTATCAGCCAAATAAAACAAATGGAAAAGAAAGGTGCTGCAATTTCAGTAGTAATGAATAACCCAAACTGCAAGATCTGTCTGCATCCTTGTTGCTACTACATTAATTGAAAGCAAAACAATAGTTTTAGATCATGCTCTGTATGGTCACAGCTACTAATACACAGCTTTTTGCAGTTGGATTGCGCATTCTGGGTCAATACATGGAAAATATGGCATGTCTGGATAGTTCCAAAGTGTATGGGATTGGAAGCCAAATAGTTAAAAACTCTTTGGTAATTTGCTTTTGTACAGGGGATCTCCCATAAAATAACATTGAGTTGTCTGTTATCTGCAGTCACTGAGGGTTAGTAATTCACTGCCATTTTGTTTCTTCTTTCTGATTATTGTGTAGGTAAGAATTCTGCTGGTAAGCCTCTTTCTGTGTGACTTTGACATGCTTTAGTTTCACAGTCTGTGGCTGAGCAGGAGACACTAAGAGTTTGTTTTTTTTTTTTTAATTAGACAAAAAGCTGAAACCTTTTCCCAATTCTCAGAACTCCTTTTTTTACTGTAAATTGATAGATTTTAGTTCAAGTGTGTGATAAACAGGTGCACAGCTCTTCCTGTAAAAGACAGTCCTGAGAAAATGCAGCTTAGTTTGCAGCCTGCAATACTGAGATAATTCATGGATGGTCTGTCAGGAAAAGCAGCTTGCCATCTCTATGCCATTTTTAAACAATGTGTATTATCTACCTTTTTTTCCCTCCGCTTTTTACAGAAATACAAAGCTTTCTCTATATTACACTGAAGGATGGCAGCAGAAATGGGGAGAAAAAGCATTTCTTTATAAACACATTCTAATCAACCTGCGGGAAGTGATTTCTGTTGGGTAATGGATCCACCTCTCTGCTCCTCCTGCTGCTGACCCCCATCCAGCTGGGTGCTTTGCAGCCTCCCTTGCACTGACATTGTGTGGCACCTCTGTCTTTTCCAGCTGGTGGAGCATCAGCAGAGCCCTACACGTGAACACAGTGACTCGCATTCCTGCCCCTCTGGGGGGAGTGCAAAGCCTAGTAATGCTGTCTGTAGCAGAGTCTTCAGGCCTCCTTTTCAGCAGTTAACCCAAAAGTCCATTGCAAACCCACCTATGCAACGATATTTGGTGCTAAAAAAACCTGAGAAAGTCAGGACTGGGGAGAAAACTTCATTTCAGAAGAAAAAGCCTGCATTCGTTGGGTAGTGCTTTAAATCAGCAGGACTGACTGGTTCAGCCTGCCCTCTCTGCTGTTAGGCCTTTTCCACATCTATTTTCCAGCTCTTATTTTTTTTAATGTAGAATAAATGTTCTGTCTGTAATTACATTTAAGTTATTCTATGAGCTTATAATATTCTGCTTTTCTGTCTGAGCAGGGTCTGTTCCATCTGAATTGCAAAATGGATATAGGATTGCAGTAGTTAGAGAAGGAAAAGCCATATTAGACTAGAGTCCATCATCCTGTAAGGGTATGATATAACACTGTGACAGAGGCCATATCAGATATTAAATTGCTATAATACAGAAGTGTTTTACACTTTCTTAAATTATAATGAGAAAGAGCAGCCTAGGAGTGGATTTCTTATCAGTTCAAGAGCTCGGTTACCATAAGAGCAAGAGGTAATGCACAGACTATTAGAAGAAACAGTCTGCCAGGTTGGTTCACATGCTTAAACCTTCTCCAGCCTCAGCCCTGAACATTTGGGACCATAAGGTCCTGGGTGACCTGCTCTTGTACTTCCAAGCAGAAGAGCCTGGTTCTGTTCTTGGGTCTTGAAATAAAATCTGTGAAAACCCAGTGGGTCTTTGCCTGTTGTTTGGGAGCAAAGCAATTCCCAGCTCTGCACTTCCCAGAGGCAGGAGGGGACTCTGTGCTGTGGTAGATGCACTCTGTTCCCAGGCAGCCCTGTGCCCTAACAGGAGGCACCGGGCAGCTGGAGGCTGTGGGTTTGTGCTTAGCAGCTGAAGGCAACTTTGTCTTGCTGGAAGGATGAAAAATGCTATGGCATGTTTGCACAGGAAGAGACATAAACCTTTTGGCATGCTGGCTTGTCCCAAAATTCAATGGCTCAATTCTGCTTAATTTCTTCTGCACTTTAATTTATGTAGCTGTAACTGGTGCCTTGTTTCACTCAGAGTGAAGTGGACTTTGCAATGGCACTTTAAATTTATATACACTCACCTCCATCCCCCCAAATGCCAAGTCAAACAGCCTTTAAACACTTCTTGTTAACTGGTGCTGCATATTAATGCAGTTATGGAAACTGCCACTTGACAAATATCCTCTTTCATTACTATTTTCTGTAGATTTGTTTTCAGCAGAGCATGAAACCATGGGATAGAAATGCTTTTATAGTTTTCTGCTTCTGGACATGTTATTGAGAGACAAGGAATATCTTTAGCGCAGAGCTTTAAACTCTCAAAACAGGTTTTTTTTTTCTCTCAAAACACTTGTAACAAAAATACATTGCACCAGGTGCCCTGGTTTCGTTTCTGCATGCTCCCTTCTCAGAGGTTTCACATAACTCAGAAATGGAAAGTCAAACTACACGGTGTGCATTTGCTGCTGATGGGCATATACACAGGGGCAGACTAATAAAAATACTGTATCTTTTCTCAATACAGTGTACATTTCCAGTGCTAAGTAAATACTAAATGCAATGGCTGAAAGATCCTGTTACTAAGGCAACCAACTCCCATGTTATCCTTAAATACATATACATAGTCTGTCTGCTACTTGCAAAGAAAAATTCTTGTCAAGATTTGCTGAACTGAATTCTTGATGAGGTCTGTCTTATAAAAGGCTAGATGTTGCAGGTGCCTCAGACTGGACTTTCAGGTTGACAATAAGAACAAGAGCAGAAGCTGATGGAGAAGATAATGATTTTAAAGTTGCAGAGTTATGACCAACTTGTACAAAATGATGATAGGACAAAACTTTCTCTAAGGCCTATGCATGCCATATGTGGCTTCACAGAATTAATGTATGTAAATATTTCATAGCACCTTCGTCTGAGACAGCTCTTGCTATATTAGGCAGACCAATATATTCCTGTGGTAGTTTCTGTAAGGAATGAGCCTAAGCATAGCAATGCCCAGTGGCATGGTGGTGATGTGTAGCCTGTACATTTTTCTGTTACTATTTATTTCCAAATACATATTTTTGATATTAGAGCACATTGTATCCTACATCTGGCAAGAGGTCAGAATTAGTGCTGCTCCAAAAGAGCGAAGAGTATAGTTGAGGCACCACGTGCACAGTAGGTCTTCCCCAGCTTTCTCTGCTGTTACTGACTTTTTTTTTGCCATAAATGTTGATTTTGAGGGCCACTCAGCTGTAGTTTTCACCCAATGTAAAAAGACAAGTTTCCTCACTGAAGATTTAGTTCTTATGCAGGTGCAGTGTCAGTTTACTTCAGGACTGAAAATTAACTCAGCAGCAGACACCCCACCTGTTAAGCAGACTTAACACCCCAGCAGAGAGAGAAAAGAAAGCTCAGAACTTCAAGGCCTGACCTGAATCATCCTTGGAGGCAATCTTTGGTTTCATGGCAGGTGGCCTGTGGAGTACAAATATTTCAGTGGACCTTGGACTGGACAAGTTTGCAGCTTCTTGACCTCATCATGCTTTCAGTGAAGCTCTACACGTATTAATAAGTTCTGTATTCAGGCTTTAGGAGTTACCTTAAAAAAATATTTAAATAACTCCAGCTTAGTGCCTTATCCCAGTGGCTTGGGACACTAAATGAAGTTATCCGTGATGGTGTTAATCACCCCATGTGTCTCTGAAGAGCAGATATAAAAGCAGATATAAAAGGGGTCACAGAATAAGCTTGAGGAACAGTGAAACGGTATTAGGTGAGACTTTTGCCTCCTAGTGAAGTCCTAACCCCAGTCTGTCTCTCCGAGACATAAGTAGTGAGGCAATTCATAAATACTTTTTCCGTCTTCTGTGGTAAGTCTAAGAATATTTGTCCAGAACCAGAGAATTTCACCTGTGGGGTCAAAGATCTCTCACTGCTTTGCTTTCCTTTTTTTAACTCTGAGAGAAGTGTCTGTGCCTTCTCTCAAATCATGTAATAAGGCTAGGAGGTCTTTATCCATGTCCCTTAGTTGGGTTGCTGTCTCTCCATGGCTTGAGTCCAAGTACTTTCAGCTCTTTTTAGCGTCTCAGAAGTGACACCATTCTGTTCCCATTTTTAGAAAATACCAGGGATACACTGAGGCTGAAAAAAATCCTTGCTCCTAAATAAGCTGTTCTGGATAAAACTTTCCTTGTCTCATTTCTTTCTGAGTCTTTTCAGAGGCTTCCCTAGTGTGGTCGTAAAGGCGGTGCTTGTAATTAGGCAAACTCATCGTTCCAAGCACAATTGATACAGTGCTTTTGTCAGTTATCCCCCAATAGGGATAATAGTATTTTATCCTTAAATCCAGAGGTTAAATGCGTTTTAACCAAAGTCCCTAAACCCGATGCTTAACTGCAATGGGTATGAGGTCTGTCCCACAGAGTCTTCCTGGCTCACCAGCAGATGCTCGAGGAATGCACCCTCCCCTTGGAGACCTCCGTCCATCTGGAGTTCCCAAGCAGCCCTTAGGCTGCACTTCTCCCTTTTCATCAACAATAAGCTCCTTGCTCTCAAAACCTTCAGGGAATGTGGATTACACAGGCATGGAAATGGGATTTTTAGTAACAAGTGGCCAAATGTTCAGGCATCTCCTCTAAAGACATTTGTGCTCCTAGTGAAAAAAAGAGCCTGATCCCAATAAGGAGTCTATTTCCAAATTAATAATAATTTTTAAACCCCCTCAAGTCTGAGATACATTAAAATACAAGGTGACATTTGAATATGTGCTGTGGGTCAGACTCTGATGCTCTAAGGCACATTGAGTACTGTTTTACTTGCAAGTAGTTCCATTAATTTCGGTGACCCAGTTATGGAGTAAGACACCACTCAGCAAGAGAAGAGACGCTAAAAATCTGCCCACAGTATTTGATGATAATTTGGTTTCTCTACTGCCTTCCAGACCCAGTCGCCCATTCTGCTTTCACCGTGGTGCAGCATCTCTTTCATAGATGCTGACATCTCTAGACGGCTGTCAGCCTTTGTGATGAAGAATATTAGAATAACACTGCAGCTGTGTCCATAAAGCAGATACGCATCCATTCATGAAGAGGATATTTTTGAACAATTCTTGTAAAATTCCTTGGTTTTTTCTCTTCTAAGTTGATATTCAGGTTTCTGTGACTATGGTAACTTCTGTGCATTTGCATATTGTAGGCTGTGCAGCCACAAAAGGAGATAATTGATTTTCTCCCCAAAGTAATTTGGTGCTCTTCACTTCAGAGATCATCCTTTGGATTATCGACTCGTTATTATTAGTCATTTGCAAAATTATTGCTATAGCTATGAGGTTCATAGCCGTGTCAGACTTCTGGCTTCTTTTCCTCTGGGTTTTCTTCCTGACCAGGAAGGTTTTAATCCTCTTGTACTTGGGAAAAAAAAAAAAAAAAGGCCAAAAAAAAAAAAAGCCAGCCAGCTGTATTGGCACCTCCTCCCACAAGGCTGACATTTCAAATCAGTTCTTTATCAGCACATGCTTCTTGCTTGCCTTTACGATAGCCTCAAAAAAATGTTGCAAAGAGCTTGGTCAGTGGTGATAACCTCTCCAAAGCAGTGACCTACAAGGAGAGGAGTGTTTCTGAGCAGCTATAGTATAGTAGCAAGTAAGTAGTTTGTACTTGACTACACTGTCACTCTTTTCAGTGTTCACATTTGGACTAACGCTGTGCCTATGCCCATTTTTTTTCTTTTATATTTCAAATATATTTATAAAACTTCAGCATAAAGCCTCACTCCAGGTTAAATGGTAAGTCAACATTAATCGTATTATTTAGTCCAAAATTTTCAAAATTCTCAGATTAGCTTTTGAAGACTCAGAGTGGACCTAGTGTGGGCGCCTTTTTGGTTTGGGCTGGCCATTTTTTTAATGACAAAAGGTGAAGTTAATATTTTAGAAAAAAATAAACCAAATGCATTGGTAGCACAGTGCTTGCTTGCTTGCTTGCAAGTGTAATTTTCAAAGCATTTAGGACTTCACAGAAGGGGTAGGGATAATATGAATTCAAGGTAATATTTGAGCTTCAGACACAGCTATTTCGCTATTTGCACTCTATTTTCATAGTGGCTCATATTTTCTCAGGCTCTGCAATAACACTGCAGGTAGCAGTGGGAGTGACTCAGTGCTTCCATTTCCATCTGCAGTTCCCCACCTGTGCCTTAGTTGATTTCTGGCTTGTAGTTAAGGTAACCATTGAGTACAAAGGGCCTGGTGTTGTGCAGTTGTATCTGAACTAGGCACAGCGGTGAAATGATGGAGCTGTCACAGTAAGCCTCCATGGCAGTAGCATGGTTGGCCATCCATGGCACTTCCACATCTTGTGTTATTTTGCTTGTAAATCAAGCTCTATGAGCTTCCTGCCAAGCTCACTATCGTGTGGGACAAGTAATATATGACTGGAACCCAAATATGTATGTATGGTTTTACTGATGTCCCAGTCATGACTTCCTTAGTGTTGGAGAAAGACTGATTTGGAGAGGCGGTGTTTTGGGACAAAACATGGAATAACAATAAGGGCTGTGACTACTGATATAATTTTTTGTTGTTGTATAGTGTTAATTACAGCAGTATTCATAAACATGTGCATTCACGCGCATATACACAAACCCCTCATTTTCCTTTCTGTTTATTAGGAGCCATCCTTGTCTGCCTGTGAAGGGCTCAGGATCGCCTCTGTGCAGTGGAGAAGAGCTCTGGATGTCCTTAGTCTTAACCTAGCCCTGACAGACAGGTCTCTCATCTCAGCCATATATTTCTGCAGTAAAGGTGATTTTACAAACTTCACTGTAAACTTGTTCTGTAGCCTAACTTTTCCAATAGTTATAACATTTGCCTATTATTTAACCTAAATTCCCCCTTGCTGCATCTTAAACCCTTGCTTCTTGTTCTGTTCTTGTTCTCTAATGAGAATAATTGGTCTATGTCGTCTCTGTAACAGCCCTTTGCATATCTGTAGACAGTAATGCTTCCCCTCAGTCCTCTTTCCTCCAGACCGAGCAGCCCCTGCTCTCATAACCTTTTCTCAGAGGTCTTATTTACTAACTCTTAAATCATTTTTGTTGCTCTCGTCTGAACTCTCTCCAGTGTCTCTCTGTTTTAAAATGCAGTGCCCCAAAATGAGCGTTGTTCTCCGAATGAGGCCTAGCTGGTGCTAAGTAGAGCAGAATAATTATCCTGCTTGTTTAACATGAGGTATTCCTCAGCATGGCTCTCGCCTCAGCTGCCAGGGCTCGGTCCCCTGGCCTCCCCATCCATTTGTTATCCTCTGCAACCCTGCAAAAAACAGGAGCTCTCTAACGCAATGTTTTTAGGGAAAAAAGAAATAAATTAAATCCTGATGTCTTAATTATTCCCTGTTCTAAAGGAGAGGCGCTCCCCTCTTCACCTACTCACAGCGTGGAGGGGCTGGCAGTGTCTCTGCTGTCTCCCCACAGTTCCATGCTGGCTCTCGGATAAATCCAAGCGCTGAGCCTGGGGTGGTGGCTGCAGGCCCACGGCACAGAGCTGTGTGTGGGCAGTGCTGACCCAGGGCTCATCTTTGGCTGAGATGCACCCCATCATTTTTAGTGTGGATGCACTGTTAACCTCTTGGCCGAGCCTTGTGACTCAGCCATTGCATTTTCCCAGTCCACTGCAGCTCTGGAGACCTGCACAGGGCCTTGTGTAGGTGGGAAGGACAGGTCTGGGGAGTGGGGGGTGGCTGCCACCAGAAATAGGAGGGTCAGAGGAGGAAAAGCATGTTATGTTTTTCAGTCCCATTCAGCGAGTGGAGGATAACTTCAAAAAAAGTTATCAAAGTAAGGGGTTTTATTTTGTTTTCATGCCCATACCAGGAACAATTTGCTGGAGCATCATTCCTGATATTTGTTTGGGCACTTGGTGTTTAAGGCTTGAGGAGGAGGGCCGTCCAGCAGCATGGGAACTGCAGGGGCAGCATGGCCTCACAGGGATGGCTCAGTGCTGGTGACAGGCAGGCACTTGATTCGAAGCTCCCTTGCAGATAGAAGCTATTTCCCATTCTGTGCTGGCTCACACCTGTGAGAGCTGAGGTGCTGATACCCTCAGAGGTACATCATCCAAGGAGAACATGGACAAACATGGGATATTACCCTTAATATGGGCCACCACCATTCTGTAGGAGCCTGTAGCAAAACCTGTGTCACTTTATGTTACAATTTGTACCCAAAATACAGGGACAGTGATAATTCCAATGAGTGCCATGTGACATACTTAAAATGTTGACAGGCTTTGGAGTTAAATCCAGAGCCCTCTCTTTCAAACATCCCCTTTGACTTTGCAGAGCTTGGAGTCAGCCTTGGAGACCCTCTGACTGGAAGTGCTGCTGAAGATGATTATTTCTTTCAGAGAGCAAGACAATACCTGCTGACACATTGTTTTGCCTTCAAAGAATTAAAAACTCAGCGAATGAATTCTGCATAAATGTTCCAGTCAGACTGCAAGAGAGAATGTGAGTGGTAAAAATACACCCACATCTCAGGCTCTGTGTTCAGCAAAGGCTCTGGGCCAGAGCTTCGGCTTTGCTGAGTCCACGTTTGTTGAAGCAGAGTGAGAAACCGGTTATGACTTCCTAACTCTGGGTCTGGCTGCCAGCCCACACCAGGCTGGGGAAGCCGTGGAGCTGCTCTCATGTAGCACCTAACAGCAAGTCCAAGGCCTTAGTCCCGATGCATATGGATGGTATAACCTGGGCACATCCCCTTGCCCTTCTTTCCCTTTCTTGTCTCTGCCTCCCCTGCTGACATGGGCCTTGGAGCAGAGCTGGAAAAGGAGCAGCAGCACAGTCGGAGGGAACATTTCAGTGCTGGCAATCAATCATGCATGCAGGTAGCACAGCTTTTCTCTTTTACCTCAGCACCTCTTAGGCAATGCAGCCCAGGATTTACGAGGCTCGTGCTGAATGCAGCCAGCATCACTGCCTGCTACATTTTTCCACCTCGGTGCACCAGTATGCTGCTTAATAGACCTCTGGCATAATGTGCAACAGTACCCAGCACTGTACCTTAGAGCTAAAAATGAGGAGACAGGAAGAGATGAACAGCATAGCTGTTTTTCATGCTGCACAAAGGGAAATTACACAGGAAGTAAGTCACCCCCTGAAGAGCCTAGACACAAGAGGAGTTATCTTTCTCCGTTAAATTAAAAAGAATGATTAAATGCCAGATAGTTCAAGCACGTCAGGCAGATACTGCACAAGCACTTTTCTTGCTAAGAAAGTAACCACTTAAGTTACTGACTGACTTGAAAACAACTGAGAAACTGTAATTGTAAAAAATTACTATTGCTAATTTACCTTCTGGCAGGTGTAGGAACCAGTTTTGGCTCCGAGTAGCGCTTCGTGCAGTGCTACAACACTGCAGCTTTAAAAGAGAACCTGAACATGCGAGGACATGGTGTCTGGGTTGCTCAGTGCTTGACTGCTGAACTTGAATGGCCATCACAAAAGCTTCACATATTGAGCAAAGAACTGTGAAACCCAGCCCTGGCTGAATGCATAACCTGCTGTCTCTTTTGGCATTGCAAAGGTATGCAACACTGGATTCACATAAACTGACTGAAGCTGGGGACACTGGAGCAAGGTATCCTCAAATCTCTTATCACATCCAGCATCTCCTTGGCCTTTCTTGTTAGCTAGGTCAATACATCTGCAAGAGGAAGTCCTTTTCTCTTGCTGTCTCAACACTAACCCTGTTCTGTCTCAGTCACAGGAGGTAAACTAAACCAGAATGCTCCCTCCAAAGTGTTAGAGGGTTTTTAGCACAGCCTACGTAGCAAAGATCTCCATATCAAATCTTGTACCAAAGGAAAGATTTTTTTTTCTTTCTATTTTTGTCCCTTTCACTTCTCACCAGCTCACACGTTAGTCATATTTAAAGGAAAAGTACAGTTCATTTTAAAGACTGTCCCACTGTCCTGTCCCAGTCTGTATGAAAACCTTTCTATTCATCTCAGCAGATGTTGGCAAGTTGTAAACCTGACTACTAAAGGACAGTCCTATAGGGAAAGGGATTCATCCCATCTCTAAGCTCTCTGATTCTGGGGTTTAGCAGTTTTCTCTTAGTGAAGATTGGCCTCCACCAAGAAATATGTGCAAGGGGTTTGTGACTGGGTTTAATTGGAACGGGTCTGTACAAAAACTTCCCCTAAACCTCTAGTTTCCTCCTAAAGAGGAAAGAATTGCTACAGTCAATAAAATTGTCTGCACAGAGACCTGGCAGAGTATTGCTACCCCACACTGGCCATTTCATGCGATCAAGATTTAGGTAACACCTAAAGCTGCGGCATTTAACTCCCCAGGCAGCAGGAAAATTAGGGGAACTTCCTCATCATCTCCTGGAACTTTTTCATTGTCTCTCAAGCTCCCAGCATTACCAAAAATCTCTGAGTCAGTGGAATTGTAGTAAAAATAAAGTAGTGGTATGTGAACTCATTTCTCTGGTGTCCCAGGCTGGAGAGAGAAGCAGAGCTTCGTTGTTCAGATCAGCTGCTTGTCTTTGGTTACTGCTCTGATCACAGTCTGAGGGCAGTAGGGGAAGGAGAACAGCACAGCCTATCATTTGCAGTTCATATCAAAAGCTGACCAAGCCAACACAGCCTCTTTCTCCCCCACCCTTATAAATGATAGTGATAACTTTTATGGGATAGGATAGGAAGGGATCAAACTATTGTTATTATACCTTGCTCCTTTGAAATATAAACTTCTAGTTGCCTATATATACTCTGCTACTCAGGTCCTAACAACATGATAGACTATCTATAACTCTTTTTAAAAATAATCTTTGAAGGATGAGTGGGACAGAAACCCCCCATATCCTTTAGAGACCAGCCCTAAAAGAAGATTCCTTCTAAATCCTTCTATTCCAGTTAATAGGGCTTGGCACAGCCACTATGTCTACTATTCCAGACCTTAAAAGATAATTTATAACAGAACTTTGAATGTTTCCTGGCTCAATGCATNTTTCCCTGAAGCTAAAAAAAGAAATAAAGAAATTTAATAAACTAACATTAGCATCAAATTGTCTAAATTGCCAAGTCATACTCTGGCTGTGTTTCCCCCGTGCTGTGCACCACAGTGAACATTTATGCTTACACCACGTCCCTTCTTGAGTAATTTATGGAGTTTAAAAGCTTAGTGGATCTTGTGGGCTGCTTGGTTCCTTGGTGCTTAAGTGGACTCTTGGCTCTGAGGCAGTGGCTCCAGGTCTAGCAGGCAGCAGTGGCC
>WAAG01007948.1:1401-16889 GCA_013390105.1 Tichodroma muraria | reverse complement strand
CTTCCAGGAAGAGATGGATTTCCAGGAGAGATGGGAGAGAAAGGTAATATTTTTAAGTGATTGCATTCTAGTGATTAGTGGCCTGGAGCTTGGGTATGTAAAGAGGCTAAGCAAATTAGGCTGGATCCAGAGAAAGTGTATTTAAAGTTAGTTAAATAGTTCATGGACATGGAAGATGTTTCTTGACTCTCTGGTGAGTAAAGAAGTATATTGTGTATTGAATTGTGTGATATGAACTTCTCTTGGCCTGCTCATTGCTGGGAAGTGATAAAGGATGGCCCAGGGCTGCAGGAGGAGCAGAAAGGGTTGAGTAATACCCATATGCAGTGTAAATTGAGCTGTTCAAGGCAATTCAGGGTGTGAATTCTGAGATGCAGATTTAGAGAGGGGCAGATGAAAACGGTTTATGAATCATTGCCATGAGTATAATTTAACACCTATAAACAACCTTAGGCTGGACATTAGGAAGATGTTTGTCACAGAAAGGGTGATTAGGCTTTGGAATGGGCTGCTCAGGGAGATGATGGAATCACTGTCCCTGGAGGTGTTTAAGGAAAGACTGGATGTGGCACTGAGTGCCATGGTCTGTAGACCACAGTATGGTGGTGTTTGGTCATTGGACTCAATGATGGCAAAAGTCTTTTCTGACTTAACTGTGTAATTCTGTGAATAGGACTGTCAACCATATGTTTTAGCAGCATTGAACTAAATGAACATTTGAAAAAAAGAGCTGCACTCATTTACATGGTGGTTGCTCCTTTCTTATCTCATTCTGTTTGCTGTTTTTTTGCAAAATTACAGTGACTAGAGAAGTTATCCTTTTTCTGCTTTAATAATTTTATTTTCTCTATATGCACTGAATATTTATTTTCTTCTTTTTGATCCTCTTCAACCTGGTCCCCTTTAACCATTCCCTTAAATATTAACCCTAGGATAAGAATTACATTGATTTTCATGCCATTCCTTTAAAAATTTTAAAGAATTTTGAACATAAACTTGCTGATATTTTCTCCTTGAAGCATGGAATTAGAAGTAGTAATTTATTTAAATATTATTTGACAGTTGCCCTGAATCCACCTGCTTGCAGCTGTCTTGAATCTTTTTGTTGTTTTTCATATGCTTTGTTGTTTTCTTTTTTCAGGTGACAAAGGTGAAGCCTGCGCCTTGTGTGATAAAGTAGGACCTCCTGGACTTCCAGGACCACAAGGGCCGCCAGGTCCAGCAGGTAAAAACTCCTTAGTTACCTAAGAATGGGCTCTGTAGGCTAAATTCTAAAAAATGCAGCATGCATAATAAAATTAGTTACATTTTGTCCCATTAATCAAATTGTTTGTGGAACGAATGCAAGGACTAATGAAAGGAGGGTGGCATATCCCTATTTTTGGCCTGATTCCAAATTTCCAATACAATCAACCAGAATTGCCAGGGAAGCAGAAACTGGCCACAATGAAGGGTCTTTGCAAATTGTGGCCCAAATATTTTCACAGTGAGAAATAATGTGGGAACCGTTTGCCTAAGTGCCCAGACTTGACAGTGACCTATAAATTTGTTTCCAATTACAGCGCTAAATTCTGTGGCACAAAAATAAAATTATTTTTTTGCTACCATATGAGAGAAGTGCCACATCCCAAAAATTATGTTATACCTAATGTTTGTTCTAGTGATGTTCAGAAAAATGAATGTGGTTCAGTTAGTTTCGGTTCTGCATTGGATACATGAATTGCTAAATTCCTTCCTAAGTCAAATGAATCATCAGCTTCCAAATTTATGAATGCAGGCATGCACAAGTGCATGAGTCAAGACAGCTTCACTGGCTTTAGCAGCATTATGCTGGCATTACTGGGAACGGAATGAGACACTTTAAAAGGGATCACAAAGAATTCACATACAATGAGCTATTTGTAAAAGCATGTAATAAATTCAGCTATATTTTTGTCTCTCTGAAAAGGTTTTCCAGGACAAGCGGGTTTCAAGGGTGACAGAGGCTTACCTGGACTTGATGGCCTTCCAGGGGTGCCTGTAAGTAATGCCTTGCCAAATACTACATGTCCTGCAAGACAAGTGATCAAAAAACATGTGATGGTCAGTGTATCAGTGTGGTTGTGTAACAGTTCTGTTTAAAAACAAACAAACAAACAAAAAACCTGAAAACAGTACACTGGTATGATAAAATTAGGGTTAACTATGTCTCATAAAATAAATTAGGAAGAAGTGGGTTTGAACTGTAAGAGCTAAAAAAGAGCTGTCAGATATTGCTTATACTTCCGAGTTTATCCATCATAAGAACTCAGTGGGACACATGACCTTCTGCCTGAGCAAGCTAGGCAGTGGAGCTGGGTAAAGAGTAGGATTTCTCAGGAAACAGATGTAGGTATTCCCTGACCTTCTCGTGAATTGTTCCAGTAACGCTTTGCTGTTGAGTACAAATATATTGAGAGACAGTGCCATCTAGTGTAGTGTAAGTCATCTAATGTTAGCATGCAGCACACTGTGGCAGTTTTGCTGAATTTTGAATCATAGAATAAGAGAAAATGCTGAGTTGGAGGGGGTTCATCAAGATCATTGGGTCCAACTCCTGGTCCTGTGAAGAACATCCCAAACATCACACCATGTGCCTGAGAGAGTTGTCCAAATGCTTCTTGAACTCTGCCAGACTGTTGTTGTGACCGCTTCCCTGAGCAGCCTGTCGCAGTGCTCAACCACCCTCTGGATGTAAAACCTTTTCCTGATATCCAGCCTAAATCTCCTCTGTCTCAGCTTCATGCTGTTCCCTTAAGTCCTGTCACTGTTCACAAGAGTGAAGAGATCAGTGCCTGTGCCTCCTCGTCCCCTCATGAGAAAGTTGTAGACTGATATGAGGTCTCCCCTCAGTCTCTTCTTCTCCAGGCTGAACAGACCAAGTGACCTCAGCCGCTCCTTCTATGGCTTCCCCTTAAGGCCCTTCACCATCTTCATGGTGCTCCTTTGGATGGTCTCTAATAGCTTTCTTTCAAATAGTCTTTTTTATATCGTGGCACCCAGACCTGCCCCCAGCACCGGAGGTGAGGCCGCCCCAGCTCAGAGCAGAGCGGGACTATCCCCTCCCTTGCCCCCTGGCCATGCTGGGCCTGATGGCCCCAGGACAGGGCTGGCCCTCCTGGCTGCCAGGGCACGGCTGGCTCCTGTTCACCTTGCCACTGACCGGGACCCTCAGGTCCCTTTCCATGGCACTGCTCTGCAGCCTCATTCTCTGGTCTATCCACACATTCAGCATTGCCCCATCCCAGGTGCAGAATCTGGCACTTTCCCCTGTGCTGGTGATTGCCCATCTCTTTGATTTGTTGAGGTCTCTTTTCGGGGCCTTTCTGCCCTCAAGGGAGCTGACAGCTCCTCCCAATTTGTTGTCGCTGGCAAACTTACCTAGTATTACTTCAAGTCCTGAATCCAGGTTTTTAATGAAGATTTTCGAAAGTGTCTGCAGTATGTCCTGTAAAACACAATTAATAAGTAGGAAAGTTAAATACTTTTGAAGAAATAAAGGAAAACTGTGAAAGTGAGTAGCATCCTAATAAGATTACTTGTAAATTATGTTGAGGCAGCACATCATGACTCAGTAAGGCCAGAAGCAGAACAGCTGTAACATTTGTCTAAAATGTAACACAAATGACTCCTGGATGAGCAGTGTACTACCACAACTACATTTGACCTCGCCAGAGTCCATTTAAGTGCCCCTGTGGACACTGAGGTTTGCTGTGAAAACATACCTCAGCATACAGTTCTTGTAGCGTAACGTGGGTTTTGATGCCTTTCCTGGTGTGAGTAGACTGAATCTTCCCAGACCTCTTCTCCCCAAAGCTGCCTGTTTCCTTACAGCTGATCCTTTTTGTTGGTTATGATTTTTTTATATATAGTCACGAATGGGATGGAGTTGGTGAGGGATGTGTTTTGAATTGTTTATTAAGGTACTAGTCTATATGATTGAGACAATAGAAAGATGATGGAAGTTTACATCTCTTTAATAATGGTCAGTGAATTCTTAGTTACAGATTATTTTAAAACTTTTTAGTTAATAGCATAAAGTAGAAGTTTATAAATAGTTCTTTTAGTTAACTATTTAAAGTACACATACACTTGCTTAGAATAATGTTTGTTTATTCCTACACAATGCTTGCTTGCATGCATTCTAGTTACAACACACAGTACTCCATCATTAAGCTTAAAACTTGCTAATATTTTGCTAGATATATTTTCTGTAGTTTTAAGGTCTGTCTTAGTTAAGTTTAAGTCTCAAGTTATTGTTTTATGTCTTGCTTGTTTTACTATTGTAACTATTTTACTTTCCAACTTTTGTAGTCATAGTGTAGTTCTAAGTTTTCTGTTATTTTCAGTTTCTGAAACCTACTTTTGCAGCTTTCCCAAAGCCCCTTACTTTTAAGGATTCCCACAATCCTTTCTGGCAATGTAACTTCTCAGTGACATTCCCTTGCACTGGCTTTATCACACACTGGGGTTATGCGAGCTCGCTCTATCACCACTTGTGAGGTGAAGAGGTACCTTCAGAAGTAAAAAAAAACAAACCACTTGTATGAATTCAATACTCAAGGAATCTGTTTTTCTCTCTGGAATATAAGTAAAGCCTTGTTGCCTGAATTCAGCCAATGAAAGTTGACTAAGATGAATTATTTATCTATTACCACCACAATAAATTGCATTACCCAGTGACTGAATGTACTATAATATCAATGGGACCTGAGAAAGAAACAGTGGGGAAAAAAATGAGAGACATTCTAATGTATTTAAGCTTTTTTGTTGTCTGACATTTGTTCTTGGCACCTGTCTTGCCACACCTTCAGGTTTTAGTTTTATTGGCTCTTAAGTGCTATTCATGTCTTTAATCAGACAAGGATTGGCTGCTGATGGTTCTGAATGCTTTTAAGCTTGTTTTGCTCCACAAAGTTCAGCCAGGTGGTGATCCAGCATATAATTTAACTTGGAAAAACTACATAGAGGCTAGCCTTGCAAGCTGACATCGTTTACAGCCATGCCAGAATATCAGAGTCTGATTCAGAACACTCCAATGCTAATGAAAAGGTTACTCTTGACCATGTTCTGGTTCAGGTTGAGGTGGAGGGCACACATGAGCCGTATGTAGTGGACATTGCCAATGAAGTTTGTGTTTTACTACCCTAGTGAGTAGCTCTAAGTCACTAGGAATTATACAGACTGTTCCTGTAAGAAAAGTATATTCGAGTCCTAGAAAATATGTAGGGGGAAAATTGAAATTCTGGAAATCCTGTAGGTATACCATTAGCTAGATAATTTCTTTACAGAAGAGGTTACAAAACTGTTTTCTGAGCAGGTGCATAATATTCTGATATTACCAACTGACTGTGTCAGCTGTTCAAAATCAATGAATATTAATAATGAAGGAACACATGTATTCACATCTGCTGAACGTCATAAATAAACTACCCAAGGGAGAAGCTTTCTGCTTCCAAGACTTCTGTGTCTTGGAAAATATTCTCATGTGACCACCTCAGCCAATGACTTGGTGGTTCCCTTGATTTGGATTTACACTTCAGTTTCTGGAGGTTTGCTTTCTTTTGTATCAGTTGAAGGGTTTGTAAGGCAACTGATGACATCTGAATTTATGAAATTTCAGGGCCCCCCTGGCACTCCAGGACTTATGGGCATCCCTGGGGCAAAAGGAGAACCTGGAGATTTTACTTATGATTCTATCCTGAAAGGCGAAAAGGGAGATCCTGGTTTCCCAGGACAACCAGGCATTCCTGGAAGAGAAGGAAGACCAGGAAAAGATGGATTTCCAGGTCCCCAGGGTCCAAAAGGAGCAGCGGTATGTTTGTTTCTTTGTGTTTACATATTGTCTTACTGTGTGTTTATTTTTGTTTACTTACTGTGCTATACATTCTGTCTTTCAGATCAGAATTCACATGCTTTTGTGCCCCCTATACATGCTTTATATTTATTGGTCTCATTCATTTTTCCACATCT
This sequence comes from Tichodroma muraria, assembly GCA_013390105.1. Lineage (NCBI taxonomy): Eukaryota > Metazoa > Chordata > Aves > Passeriformes > Sittidae > Tichodroma > Tichodroma muraria. Next base: position 10,898 of record WAAG01007948.1, on the reverse strand, counting down.
ATTCCTTACCTTGAGTAGTACATTCTTCCTTAGAAGATGATTCCATTTTCACTGGAAGTAGTGAGGAAGACAGTTCTTCAACAACAGACGATTTCAGAGCTAGGTTTTTGAGACCATTTCTTTTTACATGTCATACAAATAAGTGATCTGACTGAAATGCATTCAGCATGGCTTGTTACTTTCAGGACTACAGAGGAAAGGTTCAGACATGGACAGTAGTTTTATTCCTTTCTGCCTTTCTCACAGCTTGATAGTGAGAGCTAGTGTGAATGATTTAGCTGGTATTTGGAGATGACTGAACAAGTGCAGTTATCCAAGTAGAAATTGTGAAGACAAGATTCAAGTCTGTTCTAGCATATTTCTCTTCTTGTGGAAACGAAATCAAAATCTTCAAAATCTTCAAAATCTTGCACTGATAGAGTTCAGCTGATGTGGGTATGGAGCTGAATGTGGAGCTCACCTCTGCTCCCAGATCCCCTATTGGAAACATGGCCTGTATGTTACAGTTAGCTGCATTGGTAAATGTGATTTCCATGTGCTGTTCCACATGGAACCTAGTTCTGTTTCCATTGAACTCAGTAGAAGAAATCCACTTTCTTCAACATTACAGATACCTGTGCTAAATCCCAGTTGCAAAATATTCAGAGGGGATGATGTGTTCTGTCTTGCCAGCCAGGCAAGAAGTACACTTATACTTTCCAAAAATTAGGGTACAGCTGGCTTGAAAGGAGAACGTGGTCCCCCTGGCCAGCCTGGATTCCCTGGAGTGCGTGGTGAAAGAGGTTTTCCTGGTCCTCCTGGGATAGGTGCTGCAGGATTACCTGGTGAAAAAGGAGACAGAGGCTTTGCTGGAACCCCAGGTTTACCAGGACTTCCAGGTAATGCTGTAATTTGTTTTAAAAAAAAAAACAACTAAAATTATTTTTGAGGTCAGTTTTCTTGAAGAATTTGCTAGGCAAAATGGGACAGTTTAGGTTCATCCTAGTTTTTTTATGAATCTTCTACCAAAAAATACTTCGTAACAAGTTACTTGTAATGGTATGGATGAACTGATAATGCTGTCAAGGTACAACTCCTTTGTTTTATTTCATCAGTTCCTGTACTCTAATACAACTTTACATTTACAGGAGCAAAGGGTGAAGCAGGACGAACTATATCGCTCCCTGGACCTCCTGGGGCAGATGGCCTTCCTGGGCCACCTGGTTTCCCTGGACCCCAAGGTACTGTTAATCTTTGTCTGATTATCAGGATGGTTCTGTTCCCCAGAAGTTGGCCTTTGTGTTAACATTGTCTTTTTTTGTTTTTTTTTTTTGCAAAGGTGACAAAGGGAATCCTGGGCTTCCAGGTAGACCTGGCCTACCAGGAGAAAAAGGTGCTGTTGGGCAGCCAGGTATAGGATTCCCTGGACCTCCAGGTCCCAAAGGTAAGATAAAGCTATCCATCTAACAGAGCTGGTGTAACTGGAGTGTGGGTGGAGGCCTGCACTGTCATCCAGCCATAGCTGCATAGGATTTGGGAGGTGCAGCTGAAGAAGCACCCTTGCAAAAGTCAACCAGCTCCAGAGTGAGCATTCTTTCGATAGAGTTCAGCTGTGCACTTGCTGCACACTTGCTGTGTGTAGTGCAGTGGTGCACCTACAGACAATGCTGCAGCTACTGCCAGAATAGAAAGTGATACAGTACAGCATCTTACACTACAGCAGCTGAGGTTGCTGAGATGAGATGACTCTTCTGAGAGATGAGAAACGCTGTGTGTAGTTGGTCAAAATAATATGCTGATGTAACTATAACAGTGGGCCAGAGCTTACAGCTCTGCTGGGTCCCAGACAGCTGAGAGTGGCTTGGTTAGAATTCTACCTTACTCAACATAAGTGTAGTCTTCCCTCCATGGCCATTGTCAGGGTATACAAGTACCTTAGAGGGAGTCTAAATGTTTTGGATGTTTTGAAGATGTATTTCACAGTACTGCTGCTCATTCAGAACTAGATGACTGAACTTTCAGCAGCCACCTCAATCACCAAATTTCTTTTGTGTCTTCATTATTATTTCTTGTGATTCCACACACCAATGAACTGGGAGGGTCAGAAATTTAATAAGAAGAAAGGGCATATTTTTCTCTGTAACCACATTTGGTTCCTCTGAGACTGCATTGGGACCCAAACAGAAAAGGCCCATTGTATCTGGAAAAGAATTGCTGTATGCACTTTGATGCCAGATAAAAGAAATGACACATTAAATATATGTCTTTAAAGGACCCTTCCATGAACTCAGCTCTGCCCAATGACATCCTGAGGTCTTAGCCTAAAAGCTGTATTTCTGCCTGCTTCGTCTGAATTTGTTATGCATGTGCTGATGTTGAGTGACTGCTATCTTTTAAGGGATTTGCAGAATGTTGTAGGTATTCCTTCTTGTATTCCCAAGGTGCAGTTCATGGGCTAGCTCTGGCATAGAAACCTTCTGTATGAAACCCACAGCAGGACATAGAACATGTCACAAGACATGTACTGCACAAAAGGTGTTGATTCACAGGTGGACTTCGTTGTGCATCCCTCAGTCTGATGCCCCACACATTAAGTTGCCTTTTCTGAAGAAGACTTTGGGAACCCAGTTTTGCAGTATGTTTCCCACAAGGGAGATGGGAAATGAACCCACAAAACTATTTAAGAGGAGACACTCAGCATTTATTTCTTCTGGGTGGTTGTTTCTCATCAGAAGCCAACTGCTGCACAAAAGTCAGCGTTTGAATCTTTGTTGGGACATTTGCATACTGGCATGCCTAGAAGTTTGACTACCCCGATCTTTTTCACACGTCCCTGTAAATAGTTCAGTTTAGAAGCTTAAAGAAATAGCAGAGGTCACTTACAGAGACAGTAATAATGTGACTACTGTTTTGTTTTGCTTTGTTTTATAGGTTTCCAAGGTCAGCCTGGCTCACCTGGTCTGCCGGGAACTCCAGGAACCCCTGGTCTGGATGGTTTACCAGGAGTTCCAGGTTTACAAGGCCAAAAGGTAGATATCAGCTGCTGGTACTGTTATCTGTGACTCCTCATGTTGACAGGAATGTGTGCAAGGAAAAACACTTTAAAACTTAGCCAAACTGCCTTTCATTTTATGTTTCTCATTGTTCACACAAGGGGACCGAGCAGATGGATAAATGCTTGACGTTAACACTTTTAAAGGGCTTACAGCTCTCCCCTGAAGTCATGTATAGAGGCCTATACATTAGCCTTATACTGCATGATTTAAATACATTTAATAAATGATTTTTGGTTTTGATGTGCTGATTCCTATGTGTTTCTTTGGCTAGGGTGAACCTGGTGTAGGTCTACCTGGCCCTAAGGGATTGCCAGGTCCGCCTGGCCCAGCTGGCATCCCTGGGGAAAAGGGAAATCCAGGACTGCCTGGTTTACGTGGTGAGCAAGGCTTTCCGGGCATACCTGGACAGCAAGGATTCAGAGGTAACATCACTGGAAAAATACAGCTCTGTATTTGTATTTCTTTTTAAAGTCACTCTCCTGCAGATGCAGCAAAAAGTCTATTCATCACTGAAATATCCTACTGATATCTTTGTGAATTGCCCCTTTCCCTTCTCGTTTTTTCCTACCACCCACCATTAACAAATGGGTAAGAAGTAGCCTTGGCTTCTTCCAAGCCCAGGCTTGGAGATGTTGGTGGCTGAATGAGGTCTCCTTGGCCATGTGCTTCCAAAACACCTTGTCTGGTGTCTTCCGCAATCAAGATGTCAAACAGCATCAGAAAATGCTTGATCTATATTTCTCCTGTCTCCCTGCAGGTGACCCTGGTCTCCCAGGCCTCCAAGGCTTGCAGGGCCCTCCAGGTGCACCAGGTCTGGGCCCTCCAGGATTGCCAGGACCCGCTGGGCAGCCTGGACCCCAGGGACCACCAGGTGAGCAAAGAATATTCCCACGATGCTGCTTAAGAGCAGAATTTTGACATAAGTGAATAACACAGGTAAAAGTGTTGCTTGAGAACTTTTTGCAGTGTGAGGTTGATGGGGGTAGATGGGGGGACATACCAGTGTGCCTCCTCCATGTGGTCCAAAATGCAGGGCAAGGCCTCCTGAGAGGATTGCTGGCTTTTGGATTGGTCTCCTTGGGTCACTCGTGGGTAATAGATACAAGTTAAAAGCCTCTTTTAGGAAATGAGGACTGACTCTGCCATCTGCCTTCGAATTTTCATCCTCCATGCCATGTAATTTCGTGAATCACAGGTGGACATGGTCAGATATGCTTATTAATGATTTTCCTTGTTTTTTGTTAAGGACTAATCTTGTATCTTCTGTTTTTCCTAGGATTTCCTGGAGTAAAAGGAGAAAGGGGCTTCCCTGGTGTCCCAGGTCTAGATATGCCAGGACCAAAAGGGGATAAAGGTAGCCCGGGCCAGCCAGGAGTCCCGGGCTCTGTGGGGTTACCTGGCCTGCCAGGTCCACAGGGGGCTGTTGGACTGAAAGGATCAGCAGGTAAACACCTTGTCCCTCAGAAATCAGCACCTTTGACAACTATTTTAAGTTGTGGTAGCACACCCTTTCACTCGTTTAGGAGTTGATTGATCAAAGAACCCAAGCTTGGGTAAACACATGGGCAGATGCCAGTAAAGCAGCTCTGTGCACATGTAACTGAACTGCTGCTGAAGCCCTTTCGTGGATCAAACCCAGCAGGTTGAAGGAACTAGCCTTTCTCCTGTAATAATGAAAGGGGATTATTCTGCACAGTTTTAGTGACAGAGTATGGTTTTAATAATGCCTTTGTTAATGACAGCATTGTTTGCTGTAATAGGAAGCTTTAAGAATTTGTCAAAAACCCATTACAAACTGTTCTCCTCTGGTTTTCATAATACTGTTTTTACTGTTGTTTTCTCTATTGGGCTGTTTTAGTTTAATCATCTTCTTTGTCCCATTTTTCCTTAAGTAGTGCAACTCCTAATATGATAGGCAGTAAATAATTCTGTTTCTTGTACTTCTTTACACTGCTTGCTTTATTTTTTTTATTCACTCTTCTCCTTTGGCTTCAGGACCCAAAGGAGAAATGGGAGTTATGGGAACTCCTGGATTGCCAGGAACTCCTGGACCAGTTGGAGATCGAGGGTTACCTGGTGAAAAAGGTGAGAGAGAGATTTTCTCAAAATAAAAATTGTAAACCCCACCTTTTACCCAACAGAAGTTAGGAAATAACCAAAGATAAGGAGTACACTTGGCTTAAGGAATGGTTTATGTCAAGTAACTTTCTTCTAAGTTAGAAATAGTATAAAAGCCATAGGAGCAGTCATGTATTTGGACATCAAGACATGATTTTTGATCCATTCTTCAAGAACATAAGGGTTTGCTAGGTGTGGGGCTGCTATAGGTATTACTCCAAGAAAAACACACTGTTTGAAATCATTAAAAGACAGCAGGAAGGTCTTAATTAAGAGCCTCAGATAATGCTCTACATTACTGCCAAACTCCTGTCCTTATTGTTTCAAGAGTCTAAAATTAACGGCTGTGAAGTGGGAAAAATATGTCAACTTTCTGACAGAGCTATTGTGAAGTATAAAAAAGAAATTCAAAGGAGTTGTTCCAGAACATGGTATTTGGTGCTCAAAATCTGAATAAATAGCTAATTTAATCTGTTGTTGTCTACTAAATATTTTTGCAAAGTTTTATATGCCCCCGTAACATTCAGTGCTGTCTCTTTATAGGTAGCCAAGGTTTCAAAGGTGTAATTGGACCGCAGGGTGATCCTGGTGTTAAGGGAGACAAAGGTGAAGCTGGTCTCCCTGGAAAACCTGGAACAATAGACAACATGGACATGGTTAGCCTCAAAGGCCAGAAGGGAGATCAAGGAGAAAAAGGTAATTTTATTCTCTAACTATGAATAAGTGGAATTAACACCCATATATATAACTACCAAGCAGCAGTACTTTGAATTCAGTTTTGCGTTAGTTTTAGGCAAAAGTTTTTAGAATAAAATTAAAGAGTTTCACACAGCAAATATAGATATTTTTCTGGTGTTTTTCAACTCTATAGAAAAAAAGATTAATCACAGACCAAAAGGGTTTTGGTTGAATAGAAGAAGTTCAGTTTGTCCTTTTATAACTGATTATACCTCTTTAGTCAGGAAGACTCTTCGAAAAGGAAAGAAATTTTAAAAGTAAAAACTAGAGTTTTCCAGAAGGGAAAAGCTATTTTTCATGTAAAACATGTAGCCACGGCCATGAAGATGAACTGATGGTGTAAGAAAAAAAGTGAGCAGCCTTTTTTGACACGTTTCTTTGTGACGTGAAGAAAATTCAGGAAAGAAATGCATTTATGCCACTGATACCAACAGATCAACTTGTCAGTTTAGAAACATCTGGAAGTATGCAGGAGAAAGGCAATCAGTTTTCTGTTTAGAAACTTCATGGTTATAGATTTGTTAGCTTTTTTGGATAATACAGTCTTCCAGGATTTTTAGTTTTACTGCTAATTGATAAATTAGTTGTTTGAAATAATTTTCTCTCCTCTATTTCTTTTCAAAGAAAAAATCATGTATCTTTTGCATATTTTTAATATTTGTTCTTCTTATTATAAATTACTTTTTATTTAAAAAATAAGAGTTTTTAATAAATGGTAACTTTTTTGTTAAAATAGAAATGTGGAGCTTAGAAGGGAGCTACTGAGATCTTGTGGTCTTTAATTTCCCTAGACCAAATCCTTCAGGCTTTAATAGTATATCATGTTTTCTGAAACAATTATCATTCTTCTTGCACTTCCTGATTTCTCCCCAACTTGGCTGCATCCTTGTTAGAGTGCACATTGCTGAAACAAGCAAAGTACTTCAACTCGGGCCTGGCTAGAATGAAATTTCCCTTTCTTGAAACAACAGCTGACTGAACTTGTGATTAGCTATAATTCTTAGTCCCTTAGTTCTGGACTACTGCCTGTGTGATAATTTTTCATTTTGTATGCATATTTTTGACTTCTTATCACACACATGGTGCACTTTTTGATTTTCAACTGTGATGATTTTCAAGCTTCACTCCAACTCTTCAAAATCTTTCTGTAGTCTAATCCTGTCCTCTTTTTGAGCCTTTCAAGTATCATCTGTACATTTCATCAGTATTCCAGGGCAGACTCCTTTCCAGTTTGACAGTGAATCACTAATAACTATACTATGTTGTATTTGAACTGTGGAAACAGGAGAATATCCCAGTCTTAGCTACCTCTTATCTCCATGTCCTGGCTAATTGTCAGAAGGAGATCTGGGCTCACGTGTTCTGGTTGGGTCTCAGAGAAACCTGGGCATGTGGGTAAGTAGTGCCTCGCAGCTTGGGCAGCCAGGGACTGCAGGGGAGGGCGTGAGCAAGTGTGGACTACTTCTGCCCTTCAGCTGAGATGCAGCTTCTGAGAGTACTTTTAATGTACTGAGAGTACTTTATAGGCTCCCAGCCTATGAAGATTTCATCTAGATTATTTTTTCTCATTTGTTTCTGATCTTGATATATACAGTGGTATGTAAAGTCTTAAAACTACATAGGTTGTTTTCACTAGTTCCTAATCTACTACTGGCATGTAGGATGATTAATTTTATTTTGTTTCTAGAAATCTATATTAGGCACGCTTGTTACAAGCAAATAAAGAATTCTTTGCTGAGAAATTCAAATGGTTAATTTCTTTGGTTTCTAATTTACTAATCTCTTCAGCACGAACAATGCATGCTTGCAAACATCTATGTTCTACCTTTTCCTGACCACACACAGTCTACAGATTGGCCTGGCTCACACAGCCTGGAAGAGTAGGTTCCAAACAGATCCAAACTTGCAAATTTCTGCTCTTATCTCATCCTCTTCAACCAAAAGATACTTAGTACCAGCAGAGAAAAATAATTTAGTTATATTCCATAACTTTGCTGATCTTTTGGCTATCTTCATTCCTCTAGACATGAATACCACAGTAATGTTTTTAGAAGCTTCCAAAATACAAACTGTGCAGAGAAGACACAGAATTTTTATGGCATATTATCAGTGATGCTTAATGAAAAGATTTGGGTTTGGACATCTTGAAATGTTTTTAATAAAAGCTGCTTACTTAAAAATATTCAGTGACTTATCTTCAGTAACCTGTTGTCGTGCAGCCCTATGCAACACTAACAGAGTTGTTTATGACCAAAAAGCATGGACATAAAGTTGGACAAGAGGCACACTACAGAGTAAGAGATCAGGCCTTCTGAAGGTGCTTTAACATTAAATGAACAGGGAAAACAGCAATTTTCTGCCTGTCTACTAGTTGTTCACTTGTGCCTTTTTAGAGAGCTGAACAGTCAAATCAATTATTTGTGTTAACACCTGTCAGCCACTTTTCAAATAACGCATTCATCTAACTCAAACACACATTAATTTAAATTTCTTTTATTTAAGATATAACTTGCTTTGTAATTTTCACAGACACCCATAAAATTGCAATAGTTTTCAGCCTTTCCTCAGTACTGGTTTAATGATTGGAAAGTTGTGTTTACTCAGCCATTTCCTTGTTCAGCAGAGAGAAGCAGCAGTGATCAAAAATTAACTAGAAGGATTAATATATGTAATTACAGTAAATTGTAATAAAACTGATCTCACTGTGTTTTTCTTTTTGGTGTCCAGGGGACCATGGAGCAACAGGAGAAAAAGGGCTACGTGGGGACTATGGAGAACCAGGAATTCCAGGGAGAGATGGTGAACCTGGTACTCCAGGACAACCAGGTATGTCTGAAGCTAACAGCAGATAGACTATTTGTCAGGTATTTTAAACCTTGTTAATAAATGGGATTCTTAATTTCTCTGCTGTCCATAGGACCAAAAGGTGATCAAGGCCCCCCAGGGTACCCAGGGGATCCAGGAGTTCCAGGACAAAAAGGATCAGTTGGTGAAATGGGTTTGCCAGGTACTGATTGCTAGGAATTTCTTACTATTTTTTTCCTCATGTTAATATAGAACATTGTCCTGGTTTGAAAAAGACAGGTGTCTACTAAGGAAGGCAGGAGCCTCCCTTGAAATGGAAAGATGTAAACTCCCTTCCTCTGAATTATTAGAATTTTGAAATTAAGGGGCTCACAGGTAAAGATATGGGGATAGGAATAACAGTTCTTTATTAGGAAAATTAAGATAAAAATGCAGTAATACAAAAAACAAACCACTGACAGAGTCAGAATACAACCTGACACGCTGTTGATCGGGGTGTTNTTATGAGGGATGGGTCATGGAAGAGATAAAGAACACTGCTCAACCTGTTTTCAACAGATGGTGATAGAATACATACTGCAACCCAAGACAAATATTATGGGAAACCTGTATGGAATATCTGTTGGTGTAGATCTACTAAACAATTGCACTGTTTGCAGTGACTGAATGTTAGGCTTTCGGGACACTGCTTTTCAATCCTATTGTGATATACAAATAATAGGGTGGTTTCCTAAGTTTCTATGTGCAAATCCTTTAGCTGGATGTTTAGGTTTTTTGTATTTGTTTCAGGCAGTTTTTGAG
>WAAG01007927.1:310-10789 GCA_013390105.1 Tichodroma muraria | reverse complement strand
GCGCAGGGCCTGGGAGCGCAGCGAACGCGCGGCACCTCCTTGCCCCTGCCCTGCCCCAGCCCGGGCTCCCGTCCCCCCGCCCCTCCGCCCCGGGCAGCTGATCTGCTCCCCGCGCGATGGCAGCGCCCCGCAGCACAGCTCGCCGGGCGGCTCTGCGCTCCGATAAACAGATAAAGCCTGGGAAAAACAACAGAACGTCAGCACTCAAACGCAACACCGGAAAAGACCATTGTATGTTCCAAATATTTTACTAGGAAAACTCGTCACGTCTATGGGACAGTGACAACACTTCTAGATTACCCACTAGATCGACAGAGAAACAAACACTCTAGAAGCAGTTGCAGACCCATTATTTTACTGTCCCAAACATCTGGATTTCAACTGAACAAAACAAACACTGAAGTGTCTCACCACAGTGTGAGCCTGTGATCAAAACCTAACAGTGTTATTTGTCTCTCAGAATAGCAGACACAAAACCACTGTACAAAAATTCTAATTATAGCCTACTGTAGGTTAAAAGGGTATAATTTTGCCCTATCTCCCCCACCCCTCATTTCCCTACAATTTGGATGCCTAGAAAGCAAGCATGACTTTAAGTTAGCATTTGCCTTTCAACCATATTTTAGTCCACTCTTGTCTGTGTTAAAACACCTTTTCTGAAATGGAGTCTGAAAAACACTCCCTAGAGCTGTGCTTTTTGCAGGGCAAGAAGAGGGGCTGTGCAGGGCTCTCAGGACCCTGCAGGGATATTACAGTCACAGCTACGACCACCTGCCTGCTGCCCTGGCACTACAGCCACACTGCCAGGGCTCCAGCTCCTCCAACTCGCAGCCATGTGCCATGTCCTTCTGAAGGGTTTTTTAGAGCACTGCACTTAAGGCCTAAGGAAACAGATTCAGAACATGGTACCACTTTACCAGTTTACTCATGCTAAGATTTAAGATCCCAAAAGCTTTCCTAGAGACAGCCAGGCTACATGGAAGAAAGTTGAAGAAAAGTCTACTCCTGGAAAGAAATACTAATAATTTTTAGAAGCCCTTTTGAATATGAGTACAAAAGTTGAAACAACCACTTTACATCCTACCAGTATTAAACGTCATTGTTGTATTTTCTAATCTAAGCCAAATGAGACACATGTTTACAAAAATATACAGTACTTTATAGAGTGCATTTGTCAACATCATGAAAATTTTTCATGTAGTCAAGAGTATGACACAGAGCCTTGCTTAGTCTAATTTTTAAGCAGTTCTTATGTACTGCCTTCTACATATGTACAAAAGGTTAAGTCCTAACACCTTACACATCTGCATTCAGAGCATCCTTGCAAGGGTACTGTACATTTTACAGAGATTTTGGAAGACCAGAAGTGTGTTCTTCTGCTTGAAGCCAAAAATCAACAGAAGTAACCAGGTACCATTGATTGAGTCCTTCCCAACAATATCATAGCTACAGCACTTGTGCATGGTATCACTCCAAAGGGAAAAAATTTTACATATATGGAGCCCAGCCCATATACATCTGGCAGAGCAGGTTGTCATCACTTGCTTCTTGAATGAGGTAATGAACATGCCCTTCAATAGATAAAGGCAATCCTTTGATTCTGTTTCTAGTCTTAATGACACCTTGCAGCCGTTGTTCTATATCAAGGACATGAGTTTTGGCCTGGAAAAAAGAAAAAAAAATTGGCACTATTCATGAACTTCCACTTCTCAAAAAAACCCCAGTATTTCTTAGGATTTGTTTGAAATCATACTATAATTTAATACAAAATCCAGATGCCTATACCAGCTACATTGAAAACAAAGGCTACTCACTTTTAAGAACAACTCTCTAGAATGAATATATTATTGGTCAAACTATACCTTTTGCCTTGCATTTTTACAGTTAAAAGTTACCAGAGAAGACTGAAAGAGCTATATAAATATATTTGAGAATTGTCAGAAAGCTTTATTTCATTCAATTACTTTCAAATAACTGAAACATTTTCCTAGACTTGTTCCTGGAATTCAGGATAAAATTTAAGTCTGAAAAATTTAGATAGGCAGGCCTGAAAATTATGAGCGACTGAAAATGAAGAAATTGAATTAAAGAGATTGTACTGAGCATCTCAAAATGAGGTGTTCCAAGGCCCACTGGAGTTGCTAGTTCATACCAATTACACTTACACATTTTCTTTTAAAGCTCAAGCACAACATCGGCACCTCTCCAGAAAAAGCAGTTAACATATAAAACTGTGTGGGTGGTCTTGTAAAAGAAAATTATGTAGACACAGCCTGTGTTAGTAACTCTTTGAAGACCAGATTTTCTGTGCTGAAAGGTAAGCTCAGGTAAGTTCTTTGTTGTGATACAGTTTCAGTGATATAATTTTTCACTTAGCTGTTGTGTTTGTCAGTGCTTCCTAAATATTATCTGCTATTACACATTTATTTTCATTAAATAGTCCTTAAAAAATAAAAATAAAAAGGGACAAATCAGAAATTTTGCACAGAGGGAAAATAATAAAAAATAAGCTATACTTTGGATGACTAATAGTCTTCAGCAGCAGCTAATGTAGAAACAGTATGAAATCTTAATTTTAATCACATAATTCTTGATATCTACCAAGGCATGTATTTATTCAATAATAAACAACCACTCAGGAAAAGCACAAAAATACACATAGAAAGGACTCCAGATGTTATCATCACTGTAAAATCTGGAGGACTGTGCAGATGAGGGGTAACAAGATCCATTGCTTCTGCTGATGTTGTCCTTGATTTAGTAACACTAACAAGAGAAGTACAGGCTTTTTTGTTTGCTTCTTTGGTAGATAAATTACATTTTTATCAGTAAAAAAAAAAAAATCTCTTTATAGATAAAAATTATGAACAGAGATAACAAAGAACAACCAGGGAAAATTTTAAATGGAAGAAAAAAAAAGACGAAGTTTCAATTAGGAAATACGTAATTCATAACAATAATGGACATTCGACATTTGAATACCTTAGGTTGTGTTTGTTTTAAACTCACCTTTTCATTGACAACTTCTCCAGTTTCATTCACCTGGCCTTTTGTATTCCCTTTAACAGGTTTGCTCCATTCCACGAGAGGATCATGGAGAAAAGTCTTTAAGACACTAAATAAATTAAAAATTCAGAAAAGGATATGATACATAAAATACATTTAGTTTTCAAAACACAAACACTGACAGGAGCCTGTAGTTAGTGCTGAATATTTATACTGCTTTATATTTAGCTCCATGTCAGGTGAGAGTGAGGTGCAGGATCGGCATATGCTGGAACTGGCACACTCCCCAGCAGTTACTGTTTCACACCTTGAGACTACAGACAGCTTTGAGGAGTTTGCAGCAAAAGCAGTTGCCATACCTCATCAGAGGCTCCCTCTGGTCACGCATCAGCCTCAGAGTGACTTCACAGGCTCTTCGGAAGAGACCTTCTGTTCCCATGGGACCCATCCCATTAACCATGTTGTGAGTGAGGCGGAAAGGAACGATTTCCGGAACTTCAAAAGTTTCTCCCTTCACATTGAGAAAAAAAAGGTATGCCCTAAGTGTTTTAAGCGTTATTAAAGAGTAACATTTGCATTGGCTTTAGTTTTTTTCCTCCATCTTTGTCAATGGCAGTTTCCTAACTGGCAAGAGATGTTTGCTCAGCTCACAGTCCTACTCGGACAAGGGGAAATTACAGTGAATAAAAGATAACATTGTCCAAATAACCTCTTTCTCCCTGTTTTAACACACTAATATGGGGTATAAAATTTTGCGCTTAAATACAATATTTCCATATTTATGCTCTGTAGTCTCATCGCAAAATGCTAACTTTTCTTTTATAATATGCAAGTTAGCTTAAAAACATTTTTTTAAATTGTTATATAGGACAATTTAGACTTACTAAAAAGAAACCAGAAGAAATAACCTAACAATATTTCTACCTCACTTATCTGAATTAAAAAGGCCACATGTCCCACACCAAAAGCATCTTTTAATTGAAACTCCAAAACTCCAAATCCCAATCTGGCCACAATTTCTGCTGTTTATTTTACAGAACCATTGAAATTTTTGTGCTGAATTTGTGTGAGAGAGAACAAGAAATTCTCCACGGCAGCGGAATTCTGAATGTAGCAATTAGTTTGGTTTGGAGGGTGATAATAGAGAGAGGAGAGTCACAAAATATAAACAGTCTAAAATTTGGGCTGTTTCAGTGTATCCACATCAGGTCATCTGATATTGGCTAAATCAAAAAGTTGATTTATTCTCATTGAATGCAGCACATAGAATAATCACACCCTCTTTATATATCCCAGGCTTTTTTGGGGTATAAATACAAGACAAAGTGAGAGAAAGTACACAATGGATATGTTGAAGGAAAAACTTGGAAAAAAACCCTAGACAGCAGAAATTTATAACTTATATGCATATAATATACAGAGCACATTCAGCAAGTGGCATTTGTCACCTTATTGAAAAGGCAGTTGAAATCCACATGCACGCACTCCCCAGTGAAAGAATCGAACAGGATGTTCTCCCCGTGGCGGTCTCCCAGCCCCAGGACGTAGCCCACCATGGACATGACGGCAATGGAGCGGCAGTAGGCTGACCTGCTGTTGTACCTGTGGAGACAGAGCAGGCAGGTCTGAGGCACTGCTTGGCTTAGCTGTCCTCATCCTGCAGTCCCATTAATTCTTAGGGAAATACATAAAGTAGATGTTCTTGAGCTGACCCAATCCCAGGCACTCACCATGAAGTCGGGTCAGGAAATGTTCTAAGAAACCATTCATGAAAGAGAGGAGGGTGACGAGGCAGAAGGACCTCCTTGAACATTTTCAGCTTTTCAGGCAAAGGCGCTGACTTTGGAAGCATGTGCTGCCGCAGTTCCTTCCCAGTCATATAGATACCTGCAACACACTCCCTCAGTCAGGCAGAAGAAATCCCCAAATACAAAATATGGTAATTTAAAGAAAATAAATGTCTCCATAAAGTTGAAATAAATGATCAAATGAAAAATAAATCTATAAACCATGTCACTTGTGGGGTACAGGAGAGTCTTTCCCTGAGATCTTATTGCACTGATCAGAAAGCTGCTTTTTTAACAAGAAATTGAAAAGAAATCTGATCTTTTCTCTGAAAAGCTGCTGTATTCCTAACTTTGATTCGACTGTATATTATCTTAATTATCTCACATAAATGTAACAGAAATGAAAAATAACAAATCAAATCTAAAGAAAAAGTTCACAGGATTTTTTATTATTCAGTGCTGCACATACATCCCCATGCTTCTGAAACAACTGACATCACTGTATGTAGGAAAGTATTAAGATGCCTGTGGTATCAGTTCTTGTAAGGAACTTGTTCACTCCAAGCACCAATTCTCTTCCATTTAAGAGAAAAAGTCTACCACACATATGAATAATAATATATTGCAGATAGACAAAAATACATGAGGCTTCATCTTCCCAGAATTTAGCCTGACTCTTGCCATTTGTTTCATTTACTTAATAAGATACAAGCCCTTTTAAAATATTTAAAAACTTTTACTATAGTCTAATATATTTCTTTACCTTTCTCCTTATAAAGTTTTATCAGGATATTTCTTAGACCAGCAGTGTTATTCACCCACTCAATTATGCCACATTCATCATTTAATGGAATCACTGCGTAGGTGCGGATATGGAGCTCTCGCCTACGGGACTCTGCATCTTTTCTTAAGCACTATTCACAAAAGGAAAATGAGATTAACACGTAACACAGATAGGATCAAAATGGATCTATAGCATTTACATTCTATCTATAACTACCTTCCAATCACACAATCTAGAATTTACAAATCTAAGCTTCACAGTCTGCAGTAGGTCAAATGAAAGCAAAATGTGCATCTGTTCTCCGAAGTAAATTTTAAAAAAGAGGATTTTGCAATAAAATAGTCAAATTGTATAACTTGCACATGGCTTAAATCTATTAAAAGCAATATTAGAAATAAATCTCCCAGTGTTTCAGAGATGCTGTCATTTGCTTTAACCTCACAGAAGACACGGTACCTTAGCCTTAAGCATATTGCTGAAGAGAAAAATAGAACTAAAATAAGAGGCATGGCAACTCTTTAGTATGAAAAGATTTATTTACCTATGTTTTATAAAATATATTAGAAATTACTAAATAAGAAATATTAAGCATGACAGCAGAAAGTCTGCAGGTATATTTGTATTGTAAATAACCTGTCCTGTCTATTTTTGCTGGAATAAGCAATTATTTTGGCAGAATATTGTAATTTCTTATTATTTTCACAAGTCTGTAAGAAGTCATACAGTATCAACAGCTACTGGTTTTTGCTGAAATAAGGTATTTTGAACCAGTTTACTTTTCTTCCAGTGAGCTTCATCTCAACCTAATTGGCTTTTTTTGTTAGATAGCTCAGTGTTCTGTCCTGGTCAGTAAATATAATGCACCTGATTGTCTTATTCATCAAACCTTATTAATAAGGGAGTTGAATTCCATGAGCCGACAGTCTTTTCTTAGATCATCTTTTGGCTTGCACATCATAATGTAAGATTTCCCATCTGAACCTTTCAAGGTGATCTTTTTTGGCTTTTGAAGTGAGGCAAGAATTTCCACCTAAAGGGAAACGAAGTTCTTTACTAACATCTGTAACAGATTATCCAAAATAAAGTGTGTAATTGTAATAAACCACTGCAACCAATTGTGTTACCACTTCCATGGTGTTGCAGCACATTAACCTCAGACCAAAAATTTATCTGAGTGCCAAGGGGCCACACCAGCCTCAGGCTGCTGTGACAGAAGCCACTCAGTTTCCACGAAAGTAATTATGGAATTTCCTACTCCTTCCTCCCATTTCTAGAGAATAGAGATGTATTTGCAGCTACATTTGTT
Organism: Tichodroma muraria; assembly: GCA_013390105.1. Classification (NCBI taxonomy): domain Eukaryota; kingdom Metazoa; phylum Chordata; class Aves; order Passeriformes; family Sittidae; genus Tichodroma; species Tichodroma muraria. The sequence goes on along the minus strand of WAAG01007927.1, from coordinate 3,906 downwards.
TAGCATGAAGTGAAAAAGCAGGTGCCAACTAGAACCTTACCACATCATCAAAGCCTGCAATGTAGGCCCAGCAGCCAGGAAAAGGGTCATGGTTAGCATGGGTACCAGGAATTGAAGGAAGAGTTGGTATCATTACAGATTGTAAGGGAATGAGAATTTCACTGAATGTGTGCTCTTCTACTAATCTTTTCAGTGTTTTGAAATGAATATTCATGCTTAATGTTGAGCTGTTTCCATCAACCTTGAAAAAAAAAGGATGATCAAAGTTAGAAATAACACTTAAAGTTAACAAACACTTAAAATAATACTGCCCNAATATTTTAAAGTATGCTCGACTTAGAGCTGTTTTAAATCTTTTACAATTTACTGCAGTTTCTGCTAAACTGCAGTAATACCATGAATTAATAATAATTAATATAGATGTATAATAATTATTAATATACAAATTATTATTACTATAATTAATANAAATAAGGTATTTTGAACCAGTTTACTTTTCTTCCAGTGAGCTTCATCTCAACCTAATTGGCTTTTTTTGTTAGATAGCTCAGTGTTCTGTCCTGGTCAGTAAATATAATGCACCTGATTGTCTTATTCATCAAACCTTATTAATAAGGGAGTTGAATTCCATGAGCCGACAGTCTTTTCTTAGATCATCTTTTGGCTTGCACATCATAATGTAAGATTTCCCATCTGAACCTTTCAAGGTGATCTTTTTTGGCTTTTGAAGTGAGGCAAGAATTTCCACCTAAAGGGAAACGAAGTTCTTTACTAACATCTGTAACAGATTATCCAAAATAAAGTGTGTAATTGTAATAAACCACTGCAACCAATTGTGTTACCACTTCCATGGTGTTGCAGCACATTAACCTCAGACCAAAAATTTATCTGAGTGCCAAGGGGCCACACCAGCCTCAGGCTGCTGTGACAGAAGCCACTCAGTTTCCACGAAAGTAATTATGGAATTTCCTACTCCTTCCTCCCATTTCTAGAGAATAGAGATGTATTTGCAGCTACATTTGTTTAGCATGAAGTGAAAAAGCAGGTGCCAACTAGAACCTTACCACATCATCAAAGCCTGCAATGTAGGCCCAGCAGCCAGGAAAAGGGTCATGGTTAGCATGGGTACCAGGAATTGAAGGAAGAGTTGGTATCATTACAGATTGTAAGGGAATGAGAATTTCACTGAATGTGTGCTCTTCTACTAATCTTTTCAGTGTTTTGAAATGAATATTCATGCTTAATGTTGAGCTGTTTCCATCAACCTTGAAAAAAAAAGGATGATCAAAGTTAGAAATAACACTTAAAGTTAACAAACACTTAAAATAATACTGCCCTTTCACATTAACTAATAAATAGACTAGAAAAATAAATGCTGATTGTAATAAGAACAGCAAGTTGCATTTCAAATGAAATAATCAAGAAGTAAATATATCTGGCTGTTATGACAGACTTATTTTTCATTTTGAATATAAATAAAAAATAATGAAAGAATTAATTTAGTTCTACCTTTATTATCAAGTTAATTTGTTCATAAAAGCAAAACCACCCTATTTTTACAGTAAAACTCTGAAAANGTATTAATTTGTTTATTTTTGTAAGTACCGGTTTGTTGCAGAGTTCCAACAGCTTGTCCGTAAGGCGTGTGGCATCTCCAATAAATTTTCCTAAAGATTCCTTCATGTGAATAGCTCTGTTTAGAATTTCCTTACATCGATTGACACGCATAGGGTAAGAGGACTGCAAAAAATGGGAAGTTAAAATTTATTAAACAATGAGTTGAAGAATCCCCTCAGTAATTAATATTCTTTTCCTCTCTTGCTTATCATGTTTAATATCTGGAGAAGGACATGCTTCAGTTGAAAAGCTGAAGTGGTACTGTTGGTGGGTGTGTGGGGGTAACTTCTAAAACCATTTTTGGGAGTCCCACAACATAAAGACCAATATTCAAGAATATGTTAGTGTATCCTGAATGTTATTGCACCAGCCTAAAGAAATAGTATGCAGCCCATTTCCCAGTCAGCTTTGGAATGACCTTACTGCCAAGTGATTAGTTGTACATCTATCTACTAAGCAGATTCTTTGATTATAGGGCTGAAAGTAATATAATTAGTAAATTATACTAAAACAATTAGTAAATGCAACAAAATCTGTTGCCCATAACTACACAATTCATCAGCTATTTGCTATTCAAATTTCCTTTCCTAATACAAGTTTGGATGCATATTAGCATTCCAATTTGGAACATTTGAACTGTAATATCTGAATTAAGACTGGAATAAAATAATTTGCAGTGATGGCATTGATATCCTCTTCTACAACACTGTATCACAAGAAATGAAACTCTCAAATCCTTCTTATCATCTTAGAGTAAAATAGGTTATATTTACATTTCTGAGACAAACAGTTTGGTAAACTTAATAAAGGTGTAGCTATACATATCAAGGTACCTTGGACACTGCAGTCATCATCCACATTGCTTGCTGAGGATAGGCTAAAAACACTTTAGCAACAATCACCATCAGAACTGCAAAGACTTCATCATGAGAATGGCAGATTCGGGAGATGAGCTGAGAAAAGGCTGTCAGGAACTGGTAAGGTGCCAGGTGATTCGTGTGCTCTGTAATCACCTTGTTTATTTTAGCCAAATCATTTTTCATTTGAACACGTTCTGAACGACCTGCTGAAAAACGAAAAGACCATGTTCCTGTTTCTCCCCACTGGAAATGGAAAGTCATTTAAATCAAGGCTATAGAATGATATTTTGTTGGCAATTTCATAAGCAAAAAAAACCCCGAAGGCAACAAAAAAGCTCCTACTGTAAAGTTCTTTTTAACACAGCATACAGTGACTGAATATGTATGCTATTTAACTAAGTGGAATACTAGGAAATTAAATCTCCTTACACTCTTAAAATTACTTCTCTAAAATTATACAATGGCATAGAACAGACTAAAACCACTCCATAACTCCATGTAACCCAAATAACTCCATGTTATTTGCCTGATAAAAGGATTCCAATGTTCTTTAGTGGAGAGGAAATGAAGAAAGTCTTTCCATGGGATGAAATTAGCACATCTGCTCCTATTTCCACCCCTGCCCCTGAGGACCCAGCTTGAGTTTCATATCAGCACCTCCGAGTGCAAGATCTCATGTGCCTGCAGCCAAACACAGTTGACCTAAGTGTGTAGAATGAGGACAAGATCAAGGAGCACAACTGTCTGCTTCACTCCAGACCTGCAAGCAATGTTTGCAATTTTCATTTGAACCAAAATCTCCCACCCAAAGTGCATCTGTGGGGTTTCACATGCCTTCATGCTGCTGCCCACAAGTTTTTTTTTCCCCCTTCATTTCAGTAAAATGAGGCGGAAAATTTCAGTAAAATTCCTTCAAAGACTGTAACCAAGACAAATTGAAGAAAAAGCCCCAAAGCCTAACACTTTACTGCAGCAAATGCATACAAAACTACTACTCATCACTCATGAGGTACCTTAAAAGTGGTGACCAGGGGCATGCAAGGATTTTCCCATTATCTAATGACTTCAGTTACCCAAGGAACAATGCTGTCTCATTATATACTTGAAAAAATTCTGGAG
>WAAG01007893.1:10347-22391 GCA_013390105.1 Tichodroma muraria | reverse complement strand
TTCCAACCCAAGCCATTCCATGGCTCAGCGATTCCATTATTGCCAGCACTTAGCCCGTGTTTTAGCAGAATAATTCCAGGTTTTTCAGCTGCATCTTGATGCTCTTTGTGGTCCTCATGCCATTCCCCTCGCCTTTGTAGTCTCGGGGTTTGTCTGGAGCGTGGTAAAGCGAACTCAGCCCTTTTATGATTTCCTGTCCTGTTTCGGAGCCCTGCACTGAAAGACTTTAGTTGCCTCCTAAATCTTTTTCCAGAACTCTCCTGTCACTTTAAATGCGGGCCAGCATTTTGTTAGCTTCAAGACTTTGAAATAATATCAAAGTAAACCTCAAAGGAAAATAATGCAGTAAAGGGGAAGGTTGGGGCTTAATTCATATTTAAATAAAGATCCTTCACTTCAGCTTGGGTTACTGTGTAAAATGACTGGGAGCAAATGGAGCTTTTAAAGGCCTTATTCCCCCCAAGGGTTGATTTTAAAATGATCAGGGAGCCTACCAGGCCCAGGAATGAAATTGCCTTCCCAGGAGAAATTCCCTACCACTGGGAAGAAAAATCCTTGAAGTACTCCAGAACCAAGAAGGACTTTTTTTCCTCCGTCCCCTCCCGAGCTGTGACCCAGAGCAATGTTTGTGGGAAGGCAGACAGGATCCTTGTCAAAACCTTTGGAGAAGGAGACCAGGAACTCAGGATTGATTTGCATGTCAAAACAGGGATTTTTCTCTCATTTTCTTCTCACTTTCTGGGGCTAACCACCACACACAGGAACAGGAGACACTGCCCTTTCCCCCTCCCAAAATGCTGGTTTTCAGGAGTGAAAGGAGGAAGTGAGGGCTGATTTCCAACCAGCCCCAACACCTGACAGGGATTTGTCCAAGTGTCAGAATTCCAAGCTGACTGCCCAGCACAGGTACCTCCGCAAGTGCAGCCAAGCACTTGGCTCCGCTGGACTTTATCCGGGGATCTCCTCTGAAATTCTCCTCTAAGCTCCACATCCTGGAGTGGTGACGGATTTAGCCTTCCACATCCCCTCGGCCTTGATTCCTTGTTTCCTACTCCAGCCCCAGGAGCAGTGGGCGGGAGGGACGGCTTTTGCTAACGCCAGCAAACTCCAGATCTGCCAAAACCCCGAACAAAGGCTGTGAGAAAAATATTTCTGCAGGAAGCATTCGCTGAAACATGATTCATTTCTCCAAGATAAGTCATATTTCCCCTGGCCAACACTTACAAAAGGGTTCTCCTCCCTCATCCCTGCTCCGGCCTGGATGAGGGATACGGCCCGAGCACGTGCTTCCAGCTGAGGGCTGGGGATTTGCTCCCATGCAAAAACAGTTCGAGGCTGGTCATTCCTGTGAGAGGCTCCCTGGAACAGAGGCTGGACAGAGTTTAAGGAATAAAGTAGGGATTTATTGAAAGGCTTTCAAAGGACGCACTTTGGGCAGTACAAGAGCCTGGCCGGGGCTACACCTAAGATGGACCCCAGGTCATGAGTTTTCACACTTTTATAAGCTTTGGTCCATTTCCATATTGGGGTCAATTGTCCAATTGCACCTTCAGGTTATGAAGTCCCATCCTCCCAGATCGCTCCCCTCAATTCCCTGCTGTTTACACTTTTTGGGCCTGGAGCTGTAACAGTGTCCTTGGTTATGGGGCTGGAAAAGGATTGTTCTGTCTGACTAAGCTGTGAAGAGAACTTGCTGACGCTTTATATGAAGTTCAGAGTCACACACTAAGGCAGTAAAGAATCTGGGAAATATGAAAGCTAAAACTTAAGGCATCATCAGGACTCTGTGTGGCTCTCTCTGGGTTTCCCTCATTGTCACCGGTGCCTTCTTCCCACTCCAAGATCCAGAAGGGGACTGTCCCCATTCCTGGCCTCATGCCACCACTTCCAGCATCATTGTTTTCCAGCTGGGTGTGACATCCCTGCCTGGCCCTGTGACTTTGTCACCAGCTCCTAGACAATGGGCTCCACAGGTCATTTGCAGTTCATCACGTCTTTGGAGCTGTCCGGGCACTTAGTTGAAAATAAAAAAAAAAACATTCCTGCTTTGCACATGGCTGGGAGATCCATAATGGATTTTCCTAATACCCCTTTAGTTCAAGAGGAGCCCTGCCAGACCGTGGCTTGCTTTCCCAAATTAGCAATTGGATGGCAACTCAGTAGGGGCTGGGTGAGGGGCCAGCTGGCATGGCCCGGTGATGGGACATGGGACAGCAGCTCTTGGTGGGAAATGTCCATCCAGCATCAGGCAGGGCAGTCCTGGTGGGGTGATGGACCCAAAATGCAAGGCAGGGACCTCCATGGCCACAGTTCTTCTCACCAAGAAATCATGGGATGGTTTGGGTTGGAAGTGACCTTAGAGGTCATCTCGTTCCACCCCCTGCCATAAGCACCTTCCACTATCCCAGGTTGCTCCAAGCCCCTTCCAACCTGGCCTTGGACACTTCCAGGGATCCAGGGGCAGGCACGGGGGCATTTCTGGGACACCACACCACCTGCCAAAGCTGGCAGTTCCCCCATGGGACCAGACACGCACCCACCACACCCAGGGTGAGCCCCACCCAGGCTGTCCTTGAGATCCATCCAAGGTGGTCTCCTGGTGCCTCATGGCCTCCCAAGCCCCCATGTGGGATTCTGTTAACTGATTTTTACTTCTCCTTTTTCTTTTTTTTCCCTGGGATACAGGAAGTCAGAGGAGCTGGCTGGAGCATGAACATGTTCCCATGAGTTACTGCCTGGGTCACTCTCCCTGCAGGCATTGTCATCACCATCAGCTACATCCAAGCTTCCTGTGTGCCACCATCGCCTCTGGGGACACTGGAACAGCTGGTGGCCCATGGGCCCCTCCTGCCGTGGTTTGAGCTTGTGCTTCATTTGACAGTTGTCACCACAGAACATCCTGGTCTGAGGAGACAGAGCTGCTTGGGCAACTTGGACCAGGTGAAAGCCAGCAGAAAAATTAATATCCAACAAATCACGAGCCTCAACCTTGAGAGGAACAGCGGAGTTGTCTTTACAAACAAGCCCTGGGTCTGCTGGGAGATAAAACCAGCACTGGGAGATAAAAGAATCAATGGGAAGGATTCCACTGATTGATGAATGGAAAAAGATATTTGCTTTTACAAATAAACTCTAGGTTTGCTGATAAATGAAATTAGACATTGTAAGATGAAAGAAAACCCCTAAATTCTGTAAGAATCAAAAATTAAAGGGGAGGGTTATACATTAGGGGGGAATCCTCGGTATCAGGTGTTCCGGGCAGTCTGAACCTCTCAGGTACCTCAGCCAATGGGGAAAGAGAGAGGGAAATGCAGCCGGGAAATTGGGATAAAAAGGAGGCTGCGTCCTCCAAAAATTTGAGAGACCCCAGGGGAATGTCCCATGGCCTCTCCCTTTATTGGAATAAAGTAAAAGGACTCCTCTGTCTCCTTTTTGGACATAAACCTCTGATGTTTGTGGATTAATTTTCCTGACAACCTTCTCACATAAGGGCTGAGGTGAGGTGAGGTTTGTCCCTCTTGGAGTCACACCACAAAAAAAAGAAAAGGAAGCAGGAGTATGAAGGAAGAGAGAGGTGCAGAGGAAGAAGGGGGTTAGCATGAAGTACAGACAGGAAGGAAGGCATAGACCTGCCTCTTCCAGACCACATATGCAGACCTCAGGGTGGAGATGGATGGCTCCTACAGGCTCCGAGTCATTTTCCATGTAGCCATGAGTCAGGTGATCATTTCATTCCCGGTGAACTCCGCTGCTCTGCACTGGGACTTCAGCAGTGCCTTGCTAAGCCCATGTTTGTTAGTGCTGCATTAAAATAGAATTAAATCTAAGGGGACATTTGTGTTGCAAACACAGCAGGAGCACCGTGCTGGCGAGAAGGGATTTTATGTTGTTAGAAGCTGCTCTTTCCTGCTAGCAATTCACAGAAACACAGCACAGTTTAGGTGGGATGTCAAAGCTCACCTTTGCTGTGGGCAGGGTCACCTTCCACTATCCCAGGTTGCTCCAAGCCCCATCCAACCTGGCCTGGGACACTTCCAGAGATGCAGGCCACAGCTTTCCTGGGCAGACTCCTCAACATTCCTCAAAATGTCCATCAGATCTGCAGGGCTTTCACTCCACGCACTCCACAACCATCTGGGATGAGTGGAACGCGAAGTCAAAAGCTCAGACCTGAGAGGCGGCAGCAGAGACACCCCCAGCCCTGGCAGGGCCACCTCTGGCTCAGCTCTGTAACCAGACCTCAGCCCCTGAACCTCATGCTGTGACATGTTTGTACAACCAGGCCCTTTCCCCTCCATTAGTGTTGGGGTCGGGGGGAGCCAAAGGTCAGGCTCGGAGCCGATGATTTCACTTCTAAACAAAACCTCTGCCTCCTCCACCTTCCCCCTACTCCTCCTCATAAATTTTCATTTAGTACCACCAAGATGACTCCCCCGCTACTTCACATTCTCTTTAACAAGAGGGACATTTCATTCCCCAAAACCAGCTCCTTCTTACCCAGAGTCCCAAGGTTTTTGGGAAGTTTGGCCAGGATCCTGCCCCACGCTGCAATTTACCAGTGCTGGAAAAATAAAGGTGACAGAGACTGGAAACCCCACAGTTGTCTCTTGGCCCCACTGCCTGGTTCTAATGGCTCTGCCACCTGTGTTCCCACAGGATCAGGGCCCTGTTTGACGTGCCAGGGGCTGGAAAGTGCAAAACCAAACCCCACTGTCCGAAACACATGTGCTTGCTTTGCTTTGGAGAGAAAACAAGGGAAAAAAGCGGGAGATGCAGCTGGCTTCCAGGCTGACTGCCTGCACTCGTTCATGCTCTAGAAAAGAGCAACCCAAACTGCATGAGACAAGGTGCAAAGCATCATCTGTGTTTCTCCTTGTCCTGGACCCCTCTGTTTCTGTGGACAGCTCTGAACCTACCAAAAAGTTCAGTCCTAACGTTGTTTTACTGATCCTGAAATCTCTTACAGAACTTTCCAGCAGTGGTTCTCAGGGCTCTGCCCTCCTGTTTCCCCTCTTTCCAGGGAACTTTCAGAGCTCATCTGTCATGGGGAAAGAATTTGGTGATTTAGATAACCTCAGAACAGGTTAAGAGATTTGGCTGCTCAAATCCAGCCAGTGGGTGAGGTTCATGTTCAAGCTCAGGCTGGACGGGGCTTGGAGCACCCTGGGATAGTGTCCCTGCTGTGGCAGGGGTGGAATGAGATGGGCTTTAAGGTCCCCTCCAAGCCAACCCCAAACCATTCTGTGATCTTCCTGCATCACCTTGGCCAGGGAACAAACTGTTGCTTTGTCTCTGCTTTTCCAGCCCTCTCGGACTGATGTCAAGGAAACTTTCCCCCATCACCGGCTCGTCCCCAGCTCCCCATCCCAGCTCAGTGTGAAGGACAGTGCCTGGGGGCTGGTGCCATCGTGTGGATACAGCTGCAATGAAGAGGAGGAGGAGGAGAGGTGGGAGGCAGAATGCTGGGAAAAGGACAAATCTGGCATTGTCCAAGTCTGGATCTAAACCAGGTTCCCTCCTAGAGATACCAGTGGGTTTAAGGGCTGCTTCCTCCAGCAGGTGAATAAATAAATCAGTGAAAGGATGCACCACCTGCACCACCTCCATCCTACAGCATCTCCTGGTGCCACAGCAGAGCCCCAGAGGGAGTTTTCCCTAAGGAAAGCAGCAGTGGTTGAGATTCACATCCCTGCCACAGGCCCAGAAGCTGAAACCACTGTACCTTACTCTGCTCTCCTGCTGGAAAGAGGGCAGGAACACAATCCGTGCATGTGTCATCCCCTCCAGGGTCTCCAGAGCTGTCTGGTCGACCAACACAAACACACTCTTGAACCTGGAGGAGAATCAGGCTGTGGATTTTGGCTGCTGGCAGAGGGTGGGCTTGCATCCCGTCCTGGAAGTCACAGAGTCCCCAGCGTCCAACTCTCTTGCCAAACTGAGGAGCAATCCCAGCCCAGGATGAAAATGAAGGGTCCACGGGGCCCTGCCACTCTGGGGTCAGCTGACACAGTGGATGTGCAATCAGGCTCCCTCATGTCGTTTTTCCACTGCCTTTCACAGCCTGGAGCTGAAGTGGAGCCACATGACAAGCAGGGGAGAGAGTGGATCAGGAGCCAGGGGTTTCCTTTGGAGGATCAAAATCCCAAGCCAAGCCCTGCTGGCTGGGATGCTCACATTATCCTGCAGAGTGGAGCACTGAACTCCAGTGAGTTCCTTCCCAAACTCCATTGGCTGTGATGGAGAGCAACCTGCCCCGACTCCTTCAGACACGAGGAGGTGGGGATGAGCTTGGTCCCACAGGAAGGGCAGGAAATCCCTGAGGGCCCTGCCCAGCCTCCCTCCCTCCAACCCCTGCACCTCCCACACACACTCCAGGCCTGTCCCACCCCGTCAGGTTTTTGGCTCCCCCCAAATTCCCACTGCCAAGGTCTTTGCAGAGCACTTGGCAGAGGGATTTTCTCTCAAAGCCCTGCTGGCTCTGCCAGGATGGCTCTGGATCTTAGCTCTGGAAGAGGCACAAGAGATGCACCAGGTGGTCAGGGCTCAACCACAAGCCCTCAGTGGCTCTGTGTTGGCTGTCACAGGGTTCAGGTGGGGCAGGTGGGATCCCCTGGAACCCTGGTGATCCATCAGGGCACATCCATTCCCAGCGAGCTGGCGCCCCGTCCCAGCCAGATTTAGCAGCACCTGCATCCAAAATCCGTGAATGACCCCGCCCCACGGTGCTGTCCCAGATTAAATGGTTCCCGTTGTTATTTGGGAAATGTATGAATTTTTCCCATCTGTCTTTGGCCTATAAAAGGAACATCCCTCAGAACCGAGAGGTTATTGCCAGCGACGACGCGTTTTCATTTCTGGTCTTTAAGCACATTTCATGGCTTGCCAAGACTTTTTAGGAGGTTAAAACTCAAGGCCTCGACTCAGCAAAGCACTTCCAGCACGTGCCAAATAGGATTTAGGCGCACACTTGTGTCTGAGAACACGTTACAGGCCTGTGCTGGACGGAGATCTTTGCCCAAATTGGTGCCAAAAATCATCTTCATTAGCTCCTCGACTCTCTGATTCTGTCCTCGGCTTTTCTCACCTACAGGTGAAATTTGGCTTGCAGATGTGCAGCTCATTATTCAGGGAATGCTGCCTGGGGCTTTGGAAAGATGTGAAAAGCCTGAGGAAGTAGAGGTGAGTGATGTTTTTTTAAAAGCATGTTTTTAAAATCACAACAAATTGCAGAAATTTCATGGAGTGTTTAACAACAGCAAAATCAGGGGGAAAAATTAAGAAGTCATATTTGAAGTGCCTCTAAATGAAAACTTTGATTTGAAAAGAAACTTCACAGTATAAACCACTGTTCAAGTAAAATATTTCATTTCAGGCTGACTTGAAATACCTATTTACAAAGAACATATCTTCTTTCTCTCCTTTTCTTTTTTTTTTTTCCAGTTTTGGTTTGCCAGAAATTTCCATCATTTCATTTTTCACCCCAAATCATTATTTCGAGTTTTTGGAGCTTTGCTGCTGGAAAGGTCAAGGCTTGCATATCTAAGTACACCCCGAGAACTGAAAACAGAGCTGGATAAATGAAGAGGGAACACAAAATTCCGACTCTCAAGTTTGTCTTTAAGAACTTGACAGTCATCCAGGAGGAATTCAAGATACCACGGGTATCAAAAGACACTGGGATCTGTACTCCAGTTCCAGGAAAGACAAATTTCATCACCACTGGGAAAAATACCAGATGGCAACCAGCCCCTTCCCAGCTTTCAGCATTCTTACCTGCACTGCTAAATCCCCAAATCCAGTCTTTTTTGCAGTGTGCTTTTTGTCTCAGCAGCATTGCCCTCAAATGCAGATTCCAGAGAAAAGGCGATGCTGGATTTCGTGGGAATAAAACCTAAAGGTTTTAGCTCAGAAAGGCATGGGTCAAACAAATCAATTTGGTGAACCTCCCTGCCAGATCTGTCTCATTCTCTCTCTCCTGCCCCATCTCTGGAAGTGTCCAAGGCCAGGTTGGACAGGGCTTGGAGCAACCTGGACTAGTGAAAGGTGTCCCTGCCCACCTGAGTTGAGCTTTAAGGTCCCTTCCAGCCCAAACCATTTGGGACTCGATGCACAGAGCTCCCACCAGCAAAGCAACCAGAGCTCTTCCACCCACATAGCTCTTACAGAACAAGGTGACCAACAGAGAGGGGGAAAATGCTCAAAACTGCATGTTTTTTTGATCCTTAAAAAGTTTGTTTAATCCTGAAAGCAATTAAAATCGGGGAGGCTTTAACGGGGAGTTGAAAGCAGCAGTGGGGTGGGTCACTCGGGGTTTGTTCCTGCTGTCAAATGCTGTAACCATCCTGTTATTTAAGATGTCAAAAGCCTGTGAACCAAACAAAACAAAGCCCAAAGTTCCCAACATCCGACCACAGCGACACATTGATGGACACCAGGAAAAGGGCCGCAAGCACAAGACAAACAAACCTCCCCGAGAAGGGCTCTGCCAAATTTAAGGAGAAAAGAGGTTACGAGTTATTTGTGGGAAATGCCGCTAAGAGGGAAGGATAAAAAAGACCAAGAACAAAAAATAAAGAGGAGGAAAGAGCAAAGGGAGAAAGGACTGGGATAGGGCTGTGCCAGTCAGGAGGGATTTGGCCGGATGATGGTTTTACTGCACTGAAATGTGGAAGACACACTTTGATTAATTCTAGGAGACTACCCCAAAGTCATCCTCACAACTCCCAGCGTGCTAATTACGGAGGAGAGGCGGGCAGTGACTCATGCTGGAAACTTTCCAACTTCCAAAGGGAGAAAAGGGAAAAAAAAAAAAAAAAAAAAAAAAAAGAGGATTCTCAGTTCTCAGGGAAACAAAAAGGTCTCCAGAGCCATGCTGGGAGAAAGGCTGGGGACAGCGTGGTATCAGGGAAGCAGCCTTGGATGGGGTGGTCCCTAGGAGGGCTGGCAGAGGAGATGCCCCCAGGGAGGATGGGGACGAAGGGGGTGAGAGCTGTGAGTGCCTCTCTGAGGCTGGGCTTGTCCCAGCACCTCCTTGCACAGGCGGGACAGCTGCTCTCCCATCCCTGGAGGCAGGGATCTGCCATCCCAGCAGAGATGCCCATGGGAATGCACCCAAAAGAGCTGCTGCCAGCTGGTGAAACACTGGGGCAGGAGCTGTGGGATCACTCTGTGTCTCTCCACCAGCACCTGAACCAGCTGGAGTGCTGGCACCACAGGCTGGCTCTTGGGGGGAGCCCCCCAGCTCCGGGGTGCCTCAAATCCAGGTCTGCTGGACCACGGAGGGGAAAACAAAGTCAGAGTCCCCCTTGCCAAGTCTCAGGCGTCCTGCCCCCTCCCCTCTGCTTGGGGAGTGCTCAGCAAGGAGCAGACACAAGCACGGAGATGTTTGCTCAGCAAGGATCAGCTCCAGCTCCGAGAACCTCTTGGGACGACAGCGGAGGAACGCAGGGGGGTCCTTGCCTGATATTTATTATCCCGTCTCAGCTCCATTCTCATCCTCTCATTTTCAACTCTCCGGGTAGCTGACAGCACCAGGAACTGAGGCCAGAGCATCAGATTAACAACATCTTTCTTCTCCAGGCTCTTGGCCACATGTTGGAGTCGGCTCAGCCCTCAAACAGAAACAACACCCTGGAATCTCACGTGCTCGAGACAGAGGTGGGGAGATGGGGACAACAGGATTAATGCCCTGTAGCCAATTGTAGTTACATTTGGGTTTAGTTTCTCTTTCTAAGGAGAGAATTACTTTTTTTTTTTTTTAATTTGTTCCTATTTTCTTTTTTAAAGAAAGGAAGGTGCAGGGTGTAACCCTCACGTCCACCACCCTGGGTCAACCTGGGGTGTGTCACACAGGCTCACGTCTCTCTGGCCATGAGCAGGAACCCATCTGTGCCCTTCAGATGGCATCAATGATGAATAAAAAGCCACTTCCCTGCACCACTGAGCTCCTCTCTGCCTCCCTGGCTCCTCCACTGGCTCCATAGCCACTAGAGGGGAGTGGAAGGTAGCGAGTTGAGGAGATGGCTGTGTCCTCCTGGGAAGCATGACATCGGTGGGTTGGGAGGCTCCGTAGCTCTGGGTGACCATCACACCCAAAATTCACAGCATCCACATGAGAAGGTTTTCCCCATAACCCCAAGGCCCCAGCAGGATGCTGGAACAGCATACAGCACAGAGGAGCCACGTGGGATGTGAAAATTGTTGTCCGGATCCTTCAGGCAAGACGAAAGCACCACAGGCCCAGGAGAACATGGGTCTTTCCCCCAGCAGGGAAAGGAGGCCATCCTTCATCAGGAGCTTCATCTCCAGCTCTTCCAGTCCCTTAGCTCACCTCTTCCCAGCGATATCCAATGGCACAGGCACCACAGAGTTCACTGTGGTCAGTCTTGGCTTCTTCAGGGTCCCAGGTCTCCGTGGTCCCTCATCAGAGGGGGCATAAAGCCACGGGGTCACCCAAGAACTCCTCTGACCATGGGATTCACCAAGCGAGGCTTTGCCCCTTGTACTCCCTCGGGCAGAGCTTGGGCTCCTTGTCCTGTTGGCATCACAGAAGTAAATCAACAGAAGGGTTCAAATGAACCCTAAATAAAAGGCTTGCACTGATTAGAGCAAATTTCCACGCGGGGGAAGCGCGGAGAAAAGGCTGAACGTTTTCCTTCGGTCTGGAAGCCCTTGAGGGGCTTTTTATTTCTGCTCTCCAAATAATTTAGTGTGTGTCCCAGTGTGTCCGAGCCAGCCCGAGCACAAGTCACCAGGAAACGATGGGGATGGTGGAGATGTACATTATGTACAGGGAATTTAGAGCCAGGCCTGGGACACCAGGAATATTTATGGTTCTGCCACTGGGAAAACCTACATTTTACATTTTACTGCCCTGAGTCCCCAGCCCACAATGAGGCCATTATTAAAGAACTAGAATATTAAGATATCAACCAAATTTAAGAGTTCCCCTTGCAGAGATGTGATGGGGAGGGAGAGTTATCCCATTCATTTGGTATTTTTGTGGAAATGGGAAATGTGGGAGCTTCCCCCAGGAGCACCTTTTTCTGTCCACTAGGCAACAGGTCAACATTTTGCTTGTGTCCATCCATCCATGCATCCATTCAAGGCTGGACGGGGCTTGGAGCACCCTGGGATAATGGAAGGTGTCCCTGCCCCCAGCAGGGGATGGAACTGGATCAGCTTTAAGGTCCCTTCCAGCCCAGACATTCCCCTCGGTCCTTGCAACTTTCATTTATCCCCTCCTCCCCCGTGCCAGACCAAAGCGGCTGGGTTTATCTCCCGGGGGTGACGGGCTGGCTCCGTCCTGAGCAGAGAGCTCTCCCTTTTCCCTCTCCCGACGTCAGCCCCGTGCCGGGGTGGCTCCTGTGGGATGCTCACGGGGAATTGCGCTGCTCCCGAGGGGAAGGCGCTGCTCCCCCTCCTGCCCTCCGCGGAAACAAACCCTCAGCCGCGGAAACTTCCAACCTTCTTCATCCCGCATCCCCCGGAGCTCGTCCTTCTTCCGTCACGGCTGGCGCAGGGAGGGAGGGAGAGGAGGAAATGGAAGCTGAAGGAAGGCTGGGGATGGAGAACCACACCGTGGTTTTTCCAGCATGACCTCGGTGACTACGGGAAGCAAACAGACCCGGGAAGGAAGGAGCCAGCTACGTTCTCTGCCAGACACTTGATTTTTAGGTTGTTTTTATTTTTTTTGGTTCCCCCCCCCCCCAATCTTCTCTTTAGCTCTGCTGGTTGAAAAGGCTTTTCCTTGATGCGTCACGAGTTGCGCGGGATTGCATCTGCCTGCCGGTTTCCCTATCCCTGCCACCCAGGTAACTCCTGAGCCCGTTCCCTGTTCACCCTGCTCGACGAGGGCAGCGAAAGAACGAATTTCTGAACATCTCATCTGCAAGCCCAGGCTGCTCCGAGCCCCATCCAGCCTGCCCTGGAACACTTCCCGGGATCCAGGGGCTGCCACAGCTGCTTGGAGCTGCCATCCCTCCCAACCCTTCCCATGCAACAGGGAAAGGAAAAAAAAACCCAACCCCAAACCTCTGTGCACC
>WAAG01007891.1:0-11450 GCA_013390105.1 Tichodroma muraria | reverse complement strand
TCTGTAGAATCTGAAGGGAACTGAAGGGCTCTCCAGGCCAGCAGCTATACCATGTGTTTATATCCTGTATTTCCTTTTTCCCTCACCCAAGAGCAGTGAAGAAATCATCCAATGTGGCTGCATGTTTTGTGCTGCAGGCAATAGCATGTCTCTAAAAGGTTCTGCAAGCATAAGAGTAAATATGATAGCTTCTGGGCATGTTCCAAGACTGAAAAAAAACCCCTTCTGCATCTCCTCAATCTCCTTCTGTTTGTAGACATGAACACTGTCANNNNAGGCTGCTGTTTGCAGCGTACCCACACACTCAGCACAGCTTTGGTGAGTGTGTTGGCCTTGGAGGACAGATCCTTACTGACCTCTCAAGCTACAGCTGGTGTTGTGTGACCTGAGAAAGGTTCTGGGAAGCTGTCATGAATATGAATATGATTTTCAATTGTGATGAATATACACATCATTGTGGTTTTATGCTGAAATACTGCAATTCTCCTGGAATTCCTAATGATTGAAGTTTCTATTAGTCTGTTGATTTCAGTGATATTGTTTGAAACACAGGCCTTAATTCTTCCACCTAGACATGCTTGCATAGATATACTTATGTAGAATTCTGCAGGGCTTAAATCTTACCCTGCAATAGGCTGTGTTTTTTTCTTTCTTTTTCTTCTTTTTTCTTTTTTTCTTTTTTAATGCCTGCTCTGTAAGTCAAGAATGTACACATTTAAATTTTTCAGAATCAAATGCATGACCTAATATTTCATGCAGAGTGTCAAGACATTGCAGAGTGTAATTTTAAGGATGAAAATGGATATTGGTAAAAGGAAATGCTGATGTATCCAAAACTCTGCAGTCCCAAAGGATGCCACTGTAATGTAATTTGCTAGAGATTAAAGCAAGAGGGGAAGGGTCTCTACTGCCTGCCATACTGCACTAACAACAAACACAGCACATTTTAAAATGATTAATGGTGAGAGGATAAAAAACCTATTAATTTTAACAGATGTTAATAAACAGTATTTAATAGGAAGAAGGCTGTACAGGATGTCTGATATTTATTTATGTCCAGTCAGGGGTACAAAAAGAGAAGAGTATAAATTATTCCTGACATCTCGATTCTCAACAGAGTTCTGTTGCATGTAGAAAAGCTATGCAATATCTTTAGTTTATTATAAGCTATGTGACCTGTGTGTGTGGTTATGAAATGAAGTGTTGACAAACGCCTTCCTCTAAGCAGAAACAGTGCTTTCAGTCTGGAAATGTGGAATTGCTGTGCTTCAGCTAGGACTAACTCTTAGGCTCTGTTCCGTCATTTTGAGGTGTTGGCTGTAATGTACAAAATGCAAGTTTAAAGAGGGATGCTTTTTTTCAAACCTGGGAGTAGGTCACTGGAAATAGTGTGCATGGCTGAGGATAAAGAAAAGGGGTAAGAAAGGCAGGGACGGAGTGGTTATGACACTCTTTTTCCTTTAGAACCTTTGTTCTGCTATGGAAAAGGAGTAGTGTCCCAAGAAAGAAATCAGTTAAATAGAAAAACTAAAAATATCAGGACTCTATTATACATGAACACAAGGAGAAATGCTGCAAATTAATTGCTGTGTGTAAGAGAAGGAGAAACCAGATCCATAATAGTGTAAGTCTACATAGCCCTGTGTGAATCAATGAATAAATACTGAAGGAGCAAATTGTGGGAGGATGGTGCCTGGTTGGGCAGCATACACTCAGAATTGTGGGGCAGGGAGTACGCTGCATGCACTGAAGGTGTGGATGTGGAAAGAAGGGTCAGAACCAAAGAAAAGCAGTCAACATGCATAGGAATTAACATGATTAAATCCCTTCTTTCCCCTGTCCTGTGTGTACAAGACCCTTGCTGCTAAATCTTAGGATCAGACCTGGCTGTAGAGCTGTGGGCTGGAGTCCAGCCTTTTGACTGCACACAACCAGGTACTGCTCAGTGGGAATCTGGTATTGAATAGGTAATTTTTAGATGCTTCATTCTTGCCACCCTCCATAGTTGCTATAGAAGGAAGCTTTGATTTTCTTAGCTCAAGTACCTCTTGTCAATTGACTTCTTTATGATTTGAATGTACTTGCAGTAAATCTCCCACTCATAATAAATACGCAGTCCTTGTCCAACAACTGGCATACTCTGTGTAAAGACAGGACACATATTCACAGAATGAAGAAAATAGCACATTCCACTACATTATTAACACCTGCACTTGCTGTGAGAAGTAAAGTATATATATTAAGTAGCAAAAGCAGGAAGAGACTGAGATGGAGACCAAGGGAGTACTGGACAGGGGTCCTAAGGAGGAGAAGCCCTCTATAATGCCAGACAGGCTACTGAAGGTTCCTAGAGGGGCTATTGCCCTACTATTAAACTGTGAGCCTGGGAGCATATATAATGCAGTCCATCTATTAAATGACCCGATTTACCTCAGCTGCCCAAAGCAGATAGAAGGCCAGGACTTGTAAAAAAAGAAAAGATCAGTATTTAGGTTTAGGTTTTATTTCCAGTGGATTGATTCTTCAGTCCTTGGTATTGTCTTAGGCACCTCAGCTTAATGTCCCAGCACTAACAGGGCCCAAAGACGATGACTGTATATTTTTTCAAATCCAAGAGCAGCCTGGTACTCTGTACACACACTTCCCAACCATTTTTTTTCATGCAGATTTTGAAGTCTCTATGAAAGCTCCCTGGTACCTTGCTCCTAAGCAAAGCTCTAAGCTGAGCTCTGGGACAAGGCATACGCCATTCATTAGTCATGAGCTACATTTGCATAGCAGAGTATTCTAAAATTCTTTTGGAATAGCAAGGAACAGGCAACCACTACTAGCCTGGGATCAGAGAGAAATTTCCTCTCAAGGGTATGTCATTCTCTGTTTGTCTTGTATTTTCCTCCAAAGCAGGTGGTGAAGCACTGTTGGAGCAGGATATCAGATTAGACAGCCCAGGGCAATGTGTGCTCCTTTGTTCTCCTTCTTTCTGCCTCTGAGGCAGCTGGAGGCAGAGTACCTGTTTTCCAGTCTCTGATAGTCCAGGAAACGTCTGTAGTACATAGAATTTTGGTTTTCACTTACTCCTTACTTTTGTTTTACACCAGTCTTGAATTCTTCGGTGAAAAGTGCTGTAAGAGTAGGTAGTGCAAAGCGGCCCCCTAAATAGAGACTTTAAAACTGTGTAACTTCATGCTTCTCAATGCTTGTGCACTGCAGCTTGCAGGGAAGAGCGACCACACGCACAAAAACAGTTGAGACAGAGCATGTGAGGAAGGGGGAGATACTGTTTTAATAAGAAGAGGAGAGATATCGTGGTCACCCAGGTGAAAACGGGAAGGGTGGGCAGCAAGAGCAGACTGTGCTTCTGCAAAAAGTTTAACGTTCATGCTTTCATCTTCACCTCAGTCTGAACATGTGTATGGTCTTCCAGCCAAACGCATGAACTTCCCAGCTGCCGGAACTTGTGCGGCCATCCGCAGAGAGACCAGTGGGTCTCTGGGGTGCTGATGCCATGTCACTGGGGTCCTGTACAGAACAAGGCCATCAGATCTGAGGCCACACGCAGATTTTGTCCAGAATTCCCTCCAGAGTACAAAACTGCATTACTGAGCCTTAATTCTATTCTCTCTTATCATCTCCAGCTGTTTCAGCCTGCAGTACTAGTTCTTTTATTAGTAACAGCTGTACCAAATTTCAGAGGCAATGCTCTTGTTAATTTTGCCTGAAGCAGATTCTGAATGTCTCAAAATATCCCTAATCTAATTGTGCATTTAATATTCAACAGCAAATGTGAAGACCAGAATCATACCCTAATACTGAGAAAGAAGAATATATTATTAAGTGAGTAGACTACTTTTAGCTTTTATCTTTCTGCTACTATATTTGTTTTGGGGTTTATGAACATAATAAATTTCAGGGACTAAGTGGAGTCTATTCAGTCTATTAAGGCTCATTTTCTTCTAATACTCTAATCCCCTCAGGATACTATTTGCCCTAATTGTTTCTTGAATGATCCTCCAGTGTTTAAGCTTCAGCCTCCGACTCATAAGCTATTCTGCATACACTTGTGGCTCTGTGTAAAGAAAAATGGGACACACGACATCTGTTTCAAATTTGTTTTTCTTTTCTTTGCAATTATGCCCCTTGTCCTCTTATCTGTCTCCCAGAAAAAAAAAGAGTAAGTGCATTTGACATTAACGATACTGTTTAAGATTTTATATACCAAAATTAATTCCCCTCAGAATGCTTTTTTATAGTCTATAAGTTCAGTTTTATGGTTTCTTCTCAAACCCTTTTGTCCTCATATAAATAGGGCTGCTCTTCTGAACTTTACAAACATTACAAACATTACAAACAATACAAACATTACAAACATTTCAAACATTAGGCAGGCCCATGAAGCTGTGTGGGCCAGAAGGATAGATGGCATTGGAGGGAGAGTGCAGCCAGGCTGCGCTCACAACTGGCTTTGACTTGAGACTTAAATTCTGTGTATATTTTCGCATTATGTTTTTTTACATTTTTATTTTAAAATTCTTTTGCATTATTTGGATTAATCTCATTCACAAGGAAACATTTATTTTAAACTTCAATATTTTTAGACTAATATGTATTATTCTAACATTATAATTTTATTTCTTCAGAAATCTTACTAAAAAGTGACAAATATCTTTTAAAAACGTCCAGTTTATGGTCCTGGTAAAGCAGTTTATTTCTCTGCATTTTCTAAGTGATTTTCCCAGTCTGGTTTGAAGAGTCTCCAAGTTCTGTGATTTTGCTTGGAAACTATTTTAGTCTTACAGAACATAATTTCAGGAAGGATATTTGTCCGATATTCTGTCTGAATTTCCTGTTCTTATGTTCATGTCATTGCTGATACATGTATTTTCATGTATTCTGCTAAAGGATAACTCACAACCCATAGCAAAAGCCCCTTCCCTTGTTCTTCAATCCTGTGCTTAGCCAGGCTAAACACACTCAGTTCTTTTAATTTCCTTTTAATTCAGCCCCACTGTGCCCTGAGCATTCATTCCTGTTCCTGCTTTCTGAGCTTCCCCCAAGTGACCCTGGGGGACTAAAGACTCCCAATGAGCTTGTCCTGCAGCTGTGCCAGCTGCCAGTGAGAAAGGCAATGGAGCCATCGCAATTTTCATTAACTATAGATTTGCTCCTATGCCTTATCTTGTGCATGCCTGGTATTGTATTGCAATGTGATGCCTTCACTTAGGCACTCTAAAACTGCTTGAGTATTTTCTGCAGTTCCTTGCAAATAGGTCTTACAAACAGCACTCTGTCACTCACATTTCTGATACAGCATTGACTCTTCCCATATTTGTCACTGACATTATTTCATATATAAGATTAAGGTCCTCTCAACAGCCATACAAGAGCATATATTTATTTTAATGTATCTACTCATGGGAATTTTTAAATGTATTTCTATGATTTCCAGATCTGTTCTGTATATTTCCTTACCACAACCAGTTTCTGATGCACTAAATGCAAATTTTTTATTATACAATTTTATGCTTTTCTACATAATTGAAATATAGATCATATTTATACTTTACATTTCTATATAATACTATGTCTTAACCTTTTCATTTCCTTAACTTAAATTTCTTTCCTCTTTTACATTATGGATAAAAAAAACTTAAACTGGTTGTGTATTGTTGTTTTTATCACTGGTTTGCATTTTTTGGTGCAGAAATTTTGGATTACAGTAGGTTTTTGTATTCGAGTGGCTGATTTTCATCTAGATAAGCCTTAGTCAGACACAGTACTTATGGTAGGAAAATATAGAATGCAACTTTTAAAATGTAATCAAGAACTTTCCTAAAATGATACAAAAAGTTCTTATGTTCTAGTTTTTGTTTGTTGGTTTTTTTTTTTTTACAGAAGAAGGAAGAGAGGGGAAAAGCCTTAAATGGTGAATGGTGAAGGAAACAGTCTGTCATCAGTTGATGTTTTCTTATTCAGGAGAAATAGAAAAATAGGAAAAAGGCAAAGTATTTGGAAAACATACCCATTTTATTCTTTCTTCTTTTCATCATAAGGAAGTGAGGAAAATAAGGAGGAGAAAAAAAGAACAGTAAATTTTTCTACTTTTTAAAAATGTGCTTCCGATTTTTCATATTAAAATATGAGGACTTAAAATGTTCTTACTGATGATATTTTGAGGACAGTATGGAAAACACTGATGAATTTTCAGTAGCTCCTACTGAAACCATGTGTCAAACACTACTTAAGGTCTATGTAAAGTGTATGTCTGTGTCTGTGTTGGCCCTTTCTTAGGCTCTTTTCTACTCCCCACCGTCTTTTCCTGAAATGTCATTGTGACTGTTGATGCCTGTAATCCTTCATTGACATAGTTACCAACAAAAGGAGAGGTTCTGTGTCTGCTTGCACAGGGAGGGCTGGTCAAGCACCGTGTGTCAGCCCGCAAGCCGAGCCACAGCCGTGGATGTTCCATCAATGGAATACACAGCAGAGAGGAAGTGGAGTGGAAAATATGATGATAAGTTCTGGGACATTGCTTCTGCAGCCACATACCTTAGTCTTGAATTGTTCCGTTTGCTGAGTCTATGGGGAGGTTTCCAGCTCCAGGATGTATATACTTTTCTCCCTGCTGCTTTTCATTGACAAATGTCTCTGGTGGAGAGTGTATGAAACCTGATAGACTGATTGTCTTTAAAGGGAATGCTCTGCTGCCTAGAGACTGCCCCTGGACTTTCCAGCAACTGCAGCAGCATGCTTCAGCTGAGCAGTACACTTGGCTCTGTGTGTCTCACTCTGCCAAAGTGCAGGATTCAACCAAAGCTCATTTCTCAAAATCCCTAAGCCTTTTTCTTTATTGCGCACCAGAGAAAATCAATTGTAGTTGCACAAAAAAGTAGGTCATGAAGGTATGTCCTCTTTCCCTCTCCTTGAATTGAAAAATTTAGA
This sequence comes from Tichodroma muraria, assembly GCA_013390105.1. Taxonomy (NCBI): domain Eukaryota; kingdom Metazoa; phylum Chordata; class Aves; order Passeriformes; family Sittidae; genus Tichodroma; species Tichodroma muraria. The sequence continues at coordinate 4,511 of WAAG01007891.1, read as the reverse complement.
TGATTAATCTCTATGCAATCTATTTCCAGCTTTGGCTTCCAAGTCAAAGTGGTACTTACATCCTTTACACTAAGGGACATGAGGCAGAAAACAGAAAAAAAGTATCTTCTATGTTTAGAACTCTAAGTAACAATAACTATATACAAATTAGAGGTCTATGAGCTCGTGGATTAAACTATGGTAAGTAAATATGAGGAAATGCTATGAAAGCTTTGTGAATAACGGGAAGAGCTTGTCTGAGTGTATGTACAAAATGAATGGCAGCCCTTTGTGGCATGTATGATAGCCTTGTTATAGAGGGCCGTGGGGGAACACTGATAAAAAAAATAGAGTGCACCTAAGTAATAGGGAAAGGTCATTTGCAGGCATTCTGCTGAAGGTAAACCAGTGAAAGAAGACCAGAGAGCTGAAAAAAACCCTTTTTGTCATTAAAAGGCAGTGATCAAAGAAGGAAAACGGTAAGTGGGAGGGCAATATCACTGGTGATCAATTACTGTACAAAAGAGAGGTTAACTATCACATAATGGGGTGTTTAGTATATTAGGAGAGGATAGCTGGTGAGTGAAAGTACCTCATATATATCCAACATTTTATCTCAGCTGCTGTAAAGCTTGAAAACCTCCTGCCATTTGACTGTTGTTCAGTTATGCAGGGAACTTGAAACTCAAGTCTACTCAGGAATTTTCATACTACTCATTGGAAATTCAATGAGACCATAAAAGTTTCTTTTCAGAAGCAGCTTTTCCAAGACACTAATGGGATTAAATGCTCAACTCCTGTTGACTCTTAATGTAAGTTAGGCAACTGACTTCCCTTTATGCCTTTGAAAAACTCCTTGTTAATCTTCACAGTTTACAATTTGCCTTCTGAGACTGCTTTCTCTTAAAATAAATAGACTCTGATCCTCCTGAGAGTTTGAAGGGCTCTACATATTGAAAAATTCTCCCAGGAATGCAGTATATGTGGTGGGGGAGAAGTCTTGTTCATTATTTTGCCCAGGATCACTTATGCAGTTAAATGCATAAATAAGAGAGCCTAAATATTCACCACTTCAACTAATAAATGAAAGTACATTAATAAATGAAAGTACAACTAATAAATGAAATACAGAGCAAAGTACCTCAGTCTTGTGGGCCAGTGTTGTAAGAGCAAAGCTGCATCACTGTGGTAGTATATAATGCATGATTACTAAAGTCTGATGTTATTTAATTGTACTACCCAGACAGGAAATCTGCACCACATCCCACAACCGGAACACCTGTTTGACTCCTGTTTAAGGAGAAAGTAAGAGAGAAATGCCCTTGCCCAAACATCACATATTTTAAAGAAACACTTCCATTGCCTCTTTCTAGACTTACAAAGCCACAAAGGCTTCTATAGTTTTGGAATAAGCTGCACTACTTGAACTAATGCTCTGAAAGTGTCATCTGCAGACATCTTTGCTGCTTTAATAATTTATGTGGTTTTATGTTCTCCAAAGTTTATTACTCATGACTTGATTAGTGGCCATATCACACCCTGAACTATCATCATCCTTCACTAAACCATAAACAGGTGTGTGCGCTCCACACCTGGTAGATACTGACATTCATCTTGTCACTCTGTTGACATTCCTAAAAAGGGCAAGTGCAAGATAGAGACAGTATATGGAAGCACAACAAAGAATGTGGAAGCACCAATCAGGAAAAGACCTGGAAAAGTAAATGTGTATTCCCTATGTCAATCAAATACCAGCTGGACCAAGGGTAATCTGAGCTTCTAAGCTTAATGATCTCTGAAGCCAGTGAAGCAAATTTAGATAGATAATCTCTACAAAGAATGAATGATAACAAAAAGCAGTGAAGACACAAACATTTCAGATTCAGTCAAAGAGATTCACTGTGATTGTTCTCAGGTCTGGCAAACCTTAACACAGATAGACCAACCCTGATATAAGATTAAAGATGCTTTTTTATAAATCATAATGCAACTCGATAATAATGAAACTAAACAGAAAGAGCAGGTGTACCTTGGAGGAAAAGAGCAATGTCTTGTCCCAAAGACAGCAGACACTTGCTGAAATTCTCTACAAGAAATGAATTTAAGTCCTCATATTTTATTTAAAATCAAACACTTATGTTTCTCTTTTTTCAGTAGACTTTGTAAGAGAAAGTAATTTGAGAGACAGTCCTCTTGCTGGTAGACCAGAACTGTCACCCTCTCATAGCCTGAAACTGGCACCTGAGAAGTGATTCAGTGGAAGCCAAATCTACATTTGTAACTTGCTTGAATTTCTGTGTAAATCTGAACTAAAATGATTTTGCACAAATTTTCATAAAGACTTAGGAAGATTCCTTAACTTTATTCTTCTAGATGTCATACAAAAAGAAACAACTTCATAAACACTGACCAATTTATACAATTTATTTCTATTTCTGATTAGTTAGTCCAGAATGAAGGTGAGGCCTTCTTTGCATACTTCTGAAGTTATGAATCAGTCTGAGCAATCAGTGCTGTTTGGTTTTCAAGTGTGTATCTAAGTCCCTAGGGTGATGGTTTCTGACTTGTGTGTCTGCCAGCCTAACAACAAAAGCAATTGTTTTCAGAAAAAGAAAACACGGAGCATATTTATCTATTTCTAGCACAACCACAAGATTGGCAAGCCTTTTCATTACTTGTGAAATAATTATTCCTGTGTCACCACTCATACATTAATGGATGTTTTGTGAAAACAGATTAAAAAAATGTAGCAGTGCACAATGCCGAGATACTTGAGTTAACTCTGAACTTGTTACTTGGGGCACTATGTAGTGCCCCAAATAAGCTGTGTAGGTGCTTCAGAACTTGGCTTTATGTGGGTTTCCCAGCAAATCCAGCACCCTGCAAGGTGTGCTCACACTATGCTGTTTCTCACAGCACAGTAACTCTGTGTGTCCTGGGTGGATAAGTATCCCTCTATTCCTGCACAGCTGAGATTGGTGAGAGGAATTTACTTATCCTCATGAAACAGCACTGCTACGAAAACCTTTTCGAAACGGATGTGGTATTCTCAATGGCAGCTGGTTTCCACTGCAGACCAACAATTGGTCTGCAAGAGATCTGGAAAATAGACAGGGGTAACGGGTCCTTCCTACAGTGGTTCATCAAAATAGTCATCATCTGTTAGCAACTCTGCCAGAGCAAGACAACTAGAGTGCCTGGCTGTGGGCTGTAGCAATAGTGGCTGTAACAGCTGCTCTGCTACGTGGTTAATGTAATGTAATCTCTAGTGCTGAATACATCTGACTAGCTGTAAAGTTGTTGCAAACTTCGCTATAGTGTAGAAATAGAGGACAGTGGAGAATATTTTACTGCAGTGGGTAGAAAAGAACAATGTACGTCAGTAGAACATTTTTCAACTAATTATTCTTACCCTTACTAGTTCATTTTTGCCCTTCAAAAGGGGCAAAATAAGTGTTACTGATGTTTGTTTTGGTTTTAAATGTTACTAGGAAGTGTTAATGGCTTCTCGAAGTGCTTGCTACAGTACTGCTAAGCTGCAGTTAGAATGAAGATTGAAAATTGTTTTGGCCAAAGAAGGGAAGGCTCTTTCTTTTGCTTTATGAGATATATGCTGAGTGTATGCTTACTAGCTTACTGCAATTTATGTTTCATTTAACAGCTGGACCCAGATATGCGCTTTCTGCCAATAGTTGTTTTCACAGGGCCCAGAGATGGGGTTCAGATCACCACAGAGGCTTTATTGTACCTTTCTTTTTGCACACTCACAGCCTTATTTTACTCCTCAGCAAAGAAGACTTTATTTTGGATTAGCACCCCCCATGATATTTCAAAATAGTGTAAGGATGATTGAATCCTTATATTTGTCTTCACCTAGAAAATAAGCTGCAGCATTAGAAGGATTTTGCATCCCTCTCGCACTGGTATTGCAGACTCCAAGCCTCAAGCTTGGGGTTCTGGCTTACACAAAGAACACAAAATAATACTGATGGGGAATGATATTGCACTGAAATTATCAAACATCCATTACTACACAATTTACATAAAATATGCTTTACCAAAATGAAATGCTTTCATCACTATAACTGTTCTCCTTAAATGGTGCATAATTTTTATGGCTTTCTTGCAAACTTTTGAGAAATGTATGTACACTATTTGGCTCAGTGTAGATGCTCTGTTAATTTTATTGTGTGTTAAGAGAACCAGTGATGACCATTGCATCTGTGTTTCAGGACATGCAGACTAAACTGATTAACTAAATTTCATCAGAAGATGTATTATAATATTCTACAAAATACTGTACCCAACCATAAAATACTAGAAGACATAGTGTGCAGTACAATTACTGCATAACTTCAAGTAGTTTCCAGAACTGCTTTTTCTGGAAAATTAATCTACTGGCACATAAAATTCCATGTCTTTAGATTGACTCTAGAAGGGCTGGCAACAAAAAACATGACTCTTAAAAGAAAGATTGCCTGACATAATTCAGGCAAAAATTCAGACACCAAGCCTCTTTAAAGCAAAATTTT
>WAAG01007886.1:1983-17490 GCA_013390105.1 Tichodroma muraria | reverse complement strand
TAAACACAGTGCAGCTTATTTAGCATTAAACGCCACGTACCGTAGAACCCACTCCAAGCTCACTGATATATTACAGAAAATAATCAAACTGAAATACTGAAATGTATCAAAACACATGTGGAAGAAAAATCTCGCAGTGGAGTGTTTGCCTTTGTCTAAATAAAACCTGCACGCATTTTTCTGTTGAAAGAACTCGTGGGAATGGACATATTTCATTGAAATGCCTCACTTCCAGGTGCTGCTTTCAGAAGAACACCATCTAAAACCAATCAAAAATGTTTTGAGCAGGTTCTCATGAAATATTAGAGGACCTTGCTGAGATGTACAGTGGAACCTGAGTTAAAAACCCAGGTGCTAGCCACCATTGAAAAGGTCTGGCCTTATGCAGAACTGAAATAAGAGACCGCATACACTGTCCTAACAAAGATAGGTTTGTCTAATTCTATGATGGGAAATGGCCTTCCAAGTCAAGCAGTGAAATGGGGGAAAAGTGCTGTGCACAGTGACAAACAATGGCTTTGTTTGTCCTGCTGCGTCCCAGAGGCAAACGCAAACCCTCCACTGAAACGAAGTGAGAAGAGATTTCAGATTTTAAGAGATTCCAGTCTATACTTAAATAAAATGTAACGCCATCAGTGAAATAAAGAATGCTGGAGAAATTGAATTGGACTCCTACTTGAAGGCAAAATGCATTTGCCAGCTCAGGCTGGGGCTAAGATTTTCTTCCTGTGGCACAGCTTGGCACAGAAGTCCTGGTTCATTATGAGGTGTATTTTTACACCTCCTGGTGCCAGAAGCAGGCAGCTGAACCAGATGAACCCCTGGTCCTTTTTGGTGCAGCAATTTACACATACACATGTAACTTGAAAAAAAATGTGTTGTGTCTTTAAGGCTCCCTAGTAAACAAAATAATTTGCTGTTCATGATGTATTTCTGTCTTTTGTTGGAAGGGTGTTTTTTTGCCAAATTGCAAGTGTACAAATGCTGACAATTCTGTCTTTGTAAGTGTCCCTGCTATAATAGATCTATGATTAAGAAGTTGCTAAATTATTTTAATGTTTATTTATGCTTTCTATCAATCATCTCTGGCCTGTATTTTCAGTCCATTCTTTCTTATGTTCAAACTAATACTAGATGACATAATTTGCACACACAACTTCAGTTATTATCTCTTTTTTTGGTGACTCACAGTATCCTTTCAATGGCCACATAAATTGAATTCTGTATGCTTGTAATTAATTGTTCCCAGTGGAAGTTGTTTGTTGAAATTCTGAATCAGTAGGGACTATAAATTTATTTCTGACCTTAAAATCAATGAAGCACCTCACATTTAGCTGGCATTTCATCAGCTGTTGCTGACCTTCTGTCCTCTGTGCAGGCTCTTGTAGCTGTGCTGTGCTTGAGCTATTCTGGATTTCTGCTGCCACTCAAATGTAGGCTTAAAATAGAATGACTGTGTCTCTCTCTCAGTACTCTTCACCACCTCTGATGGGATACCAAATCAGCCAAAGCTTTGAATTTGTGTAGGTGTTTCCATAAGGTAAGTACTGCATGAAAACCAGCCAGCACTCACCAACTAAATGAGTGACCAATACCTCCCATGCATGTTTCCCTTAATTTTGTTTCACTTTGGCACTTTTTTTTCCAGTGTTTCTTCCTCAAAGGATAGTGCTAATAACACCGAGGTTGTGTGTTTTATCCCAGTATGGGCCATTCACTTAAGAGCTGGACTCAATGATCCTTGTGGGTCCCTTCCAACCCACAGTATTGTCTGATTCTATAATTCTGTAATTTGACCAGATGCTAAAAGTCTAGGCCTCTCCTTCTCCTCACCTTCCACCTGCAGCTGAGCTACAGCCAAGCTATCCACAGCTGCTCTCCTACTTACCCGGGGAAATTGCGTGGGGACTCTGACTCTCTACTCACTGACATGAGGGTTCTCAGGGTAGTACTGTGTCAAGAGCAATAAAATGCTATGACATTGCAATAAAAAATTACAATGATTTAATCATAGTGAATTTAAATTCAGCATCCTATCCTAGCTATTAGTTTTGGTTCATTTATATTCTTGGGGCCAGTTCCAGGGATCTTTCAAAATAGCTGGAGCTTTTGATGGAATGTAGGTTACTGTCTAAGTGTTGGCGTTCCAGATGACATTCAGAAGGTGCTAATTGTCAATCTATTTCTTGTCTGAGTGGAACAGAAGAAACATGTCACTATCTTTGTCAGATCTGCTATTTTTTGTAGGTCCTTGAAAATGTTTCTACAGCACCATGAAGCCTTCCAGCACTCACTAAAAACTTGCATGATGAGAGGTAGAAATATATTTTGTATTTTTTTCTTTCCTTAGTAATTTTGGATCAAAACTCTTCAACTTTCCTTCTGCCCAACTTCTAGATGCCGTAAAATTTATTATAAAGCCAACTGATGCTGACACCTTTTTCATTCAGCTTTTACAAGTAGAAAGGTTACATTTGCATGAAAGTACATTTGCATTTTCTTATTTACAGAACAAATATAACTACATAGGAAGCAGAAATAGAAATGCCTTGTTGGTTATTAACCTCTTCTATAGGTGATATTTGAGGCTTTGCTAAACATTGTGTTGTTTTTAATGACTCTTAGTATTAAAGCTCTGTGGAACACTTGAAAAACACAAAGGTAGAATGCAGAAACATGGGCAGAAGCATACCTAATAGCAGAGTAGAGTAAGAAAACACTTGTTTTTCATGTTTTGTAAAGCATTATTTGCCTTTCTGTCTGCAGGATTCTGTATCCGACCCTTAAATCTCAGCAGTGGAGCTCTAGCATGGAAGTCAGTTGATTATATTTGTGTGCCTATCGCTGATTTAAGTGCTGTGAGGTTTCCAAGAGTTTCATGGGCCCAGTAGATATTACAGAGGACCTGTGAAAGACACCTCTCTGCTGGAATTGCTGCTGCAGATGGGATAATTAAGAGCAGCTCAAGATGTTTTTCTGTGGAGTCATGCCCTGACAATACAGTCAGTGCAGTTCAGATAGCCATACATGTCTCTCTCTGTTTTATGGTGAGTTGAATATCTCTCTGGGTTCTGTGAGTGACTTGATTATATCTCCACTGACAACAAAGGGAGCAGAGATACTGAGTGCGCATGTACACTTCTAAATTTAGCCATGTTCGTCTTTGAGTTGAATCCTACCTGAAGATTTCAAAACACAGCTGTGTCAGAGCTGGTACACTGAAATTTCTGTTGTCAGTTTTCATCAGCCAGTACTGGAATGTCTTTCTTTGACGTATGATTTCATCCAGAGAAGCAAGTGAAAAATGTACCATGGGTGTCTACTAACTGCTGTCAATTCCTCATTTGTTCTCAGCAGGGATAAGGCTGCTGCTGTTTGCCCTTTAGTCTGGGGATCCACAGATAATAGTTTTTCTTCTTTCTCTCTCTCTTCCCCCTGCCTCTATCTCCAAACACAGAATTACAGAATCATAAAAACACATTGGTTAGAAAAGCCCTTTAAGATCATTGAGTCCAACATTACCCCAGCACTACCATGTCCACCACTGAACCATTTCCCTGAGCGCCACACCTAAATGTCTTTTAAATATCTCCTGGGATGGTGACTCCACCACCTCCCTGGACAACCTGCTCCAGTGCTTGTCAACCCTTTTGGTGCAGAAAATTTCTCTAGCATCTAATCTAGACTTCCCCAGGTGCATCTTGAGGCTGTGTTCTCTTGTCCTGTCCCTTGTTACCTGGCAGAAGAGGCCAACCCCCACCTGGCTGCACCCTCCTGTCAGGCAGTTGTAGAGTGATGAGGTCCCCCCTGAGCCTCCTTTTCTCCAGGCTAAACACCCCCAGCTCCCTCAGCTGCTGCTCACAGCACTTGTGCCCCAGACCCTTCCCCAGCTCCGCTGCCCTTCTCTGGACACGCTCCAGCCCCTCAGTGTCTTTCTCGCAGGGAGGGGCCCAGAACTGAACACAGGATTGGAGCTGTGGCCTCACCAGTGCCCAGCACAGGGGCACGGTCACTGCCCTGCTCCTGCTGCCCACACCATTGCTGATCCAGGCCAGGATGCCATCGGCACTCTTGGCCACCTGGGCACATGCTGGATCATGTTCAGCTGCCATTGACCAGCACCCCCAGGTCCTTCCCAGCCACTGCCCCCAGCCTGCGGTGCTATCTGGAGTTGTTGCAACCCAGGAGCAGGACCCAGCACTTGTCCTTGCTGAACCTCATGGAACTGGCCTAGGCCCTTTGATCCAGCCTGTCCAGATCCCTCTGCAGGACTTTCTTGCCCTCCACTTCAACATTTCCCCCCAACTTGGTGTCACCTGCCAACTGACTGAGAGGGCTCTTGATCCCCTTGTCCAGATCATTGGTGGACAAAACCAGAAACTCTTCTAATCAGCAGTTCGTTTCATGGAACTTTTTGTTTGCAAGGTCTAAAGATGCTCTTGATATCTTGGGAAGCATTTCAAGATATTAAACAGAACTGGCTGCAGTATTGAGTCTGGGGAAGACCACTTGTGATACATCCTTCTCTTCTTTGACTCTGTTATACCCTCTTTATCATATACATATATGGATAGTATTTTTTAAGATTATAATATATGTTATTAATTATCAGCTGCTCTTATTGATGTGGACTATTGTTTACCACCCCAAGCAGAGTAGAAAGCAGTGTCTTAAAATACCATTGGGCTTCCAGGGGAAGATGCTTGCTGAAAAAGACCAGCTTTGCCAAAGAAAAGTGCACTTTTCTTTTTTTTTTTTTTTTGACAGAGATCTGTGGGGACCATAACTCCACATCCATTTTATTATAAGACTCTTATTTCAAAATACACACTGTTCAGAGGAACACTAGGACTGATGGAGAAGAAAGGTTAGAAAAGCCTTGGGTATTTATTGTACTGCTGTAGACACAGCCTCCTACCTGGTAATATTACTCTTGCCCTAAGTGTATATTTCAGGTTAGTGGCTCTTTTATTTAGCAGCTCATTCCATGGAGCTTTTCGTTCTGAAGGTCTAAGGGTGCTGTTGATGTCCCAGGCAGCATTTTCTCTGCTTCAGAGGCTCTAATGTAAAAGGTGGGTGCGGTAAAGGCCGTTCCAGAGATTGTAACAGCTGTTGTGCTGGCTCACACAGGCACAGCACTGTCTCTTTAATAGTCCTGAAAACTGCTTAATTGGTAAAGGCAACCAAACTCAAATGTGTTATATCTCCCTGCATTATCATTACAGAACACTCTGGCATCAAAAAGTTGATCGCAACAAGTAAGAATAGGATCCAATACTACGTTTTATCATCTATTCTCTGACAGACTTTTTTTGCCTTTTTGCAAAATAGTTTCCCTTGAATGTCATCTAGGCACATAAATATTGTGGATTTCATGCAGATTAATGAAGGTTTGATTCATTTCTATATAATTCAGTTTCTTCCCAGCTGCTAACGGGAGGAGGGAACTATGTTTGTGTGCACAGACTCTGCTCAGCATATGGTCCATAGCTAGCAGCAGATCACATCACCCAGCTGTTGTATCCTCCAGGAACTGCTCCAACAGATTCTTCAGACTCTTCAGAGTCAATTTTCCATAAAGTTCACCCATAAAGGGGTGAAAAACCCATCCATTTGCAAGGGACCAAGCAGTAGGTAGCAAGATTAAAATAAATATTTGTAATAGTAGTAAAAATAGGTGCATGTCAGTACCCTCTGTTTACCTTGGTGTGAATGTAGAGAAACTCTGTTTATTCAGTAGTATCTATTTTTACCTTTCTCCTGATTATGGATGGCAGGAAGAACTGTGTGTTTGTTGCTGGATTTGGGACTTCAAAAACAGGCTCCTTAGTCCACTTTGAGCAGCAGGAATAGATTATTTTATTCCTCCCCTCCTTGCCCAGTGTAATCCAATTTTGACCTCTGTGAGAGGTGAGAGCACAGATCAATTTTCCAGTGTCATCCCCTTTTCCCAGTTCACGATAACAGCTACCACTAACCAGGATGGCTGTTTCTCTTCTGCATGCCTGTAGCAGCTGAAAAGCAAAGTGAAGACAGTTACTCCTGTGTTACTGCCTGGGCACTACATCGTGACCAGGCAGTAACACAAGTTGCAGTTGCTACAGATCAGATTCAAAGTGGTGATATGAATTAATATTTTCTTTCCCAGTATCTTCCTTCCATGTTCCAGCATATGATATTGTATATATTTTATGAGTTCAGCAAAACAAGTTTTCCCTTCTTATTTACAACACTTTTAATGGTCACTAGGGGTTGGGTAAATCTTCTGGCATCCTGTATTCTACAGCTGCCTATTATGACTAACACAAGTTTGGTATGGCTCTTGCTGGCTTCCTTTGTGCATTACTTTGTTTAAACTGGAGAGTTATGTTACTTCTTATTGGCATATGTTTACATCTTCAGAACACCATACGCTGTCTGAGACTAATCCAGTTTATTCCTTGTTGACAGGAATATAGGAGGGACTGTCACTTGCTAGGCTCAGTATGAAATGTGATTTCATGCTGACTCTCCCCCGAAAATGAAAAGCCAACCAAGTGTTACAGAATGGAGATATTTTAAAGATCATGACAGCTGGGAAAGTTTCGCATTTCACTCAGCCTTTTCCAGATTTTGATGGTTTTGTTGTCTTTACAGTCTTAGTACAGCCTTGTTGGCTTCTGAATCTTGTTGGATTTAACTTTCTAGGATCTAACGTTTGCAAGCTTGGAGAACCCATATGCTTCAGTAATTGTTTTAATCGAAGGAGATTCAGCATGTTGTGGCACTGAAGTAGACTTTTTGTGGATCAAAAGTTAGGTCAGTATATAAGTGGAAATTTAACTTGAAATCTTCCCCCTTATTACCAGAATGTTTGTCTACCTGCTAGACACAGTGACACCCTGCCTAAGAAGGGGAATTTCTAAATGAGCATCTCTTGCATGGTCCTTGCTTCCTTCTGGAGTTCAAAGCTGTTCTGTGGGACAAACCTGCACGCAAAGGCTGAAAGCTGAGCTGGGAGCTGCCTAGGCAGGAACTTCCTTGAGGAATGAGGTCTCAGGTTACTGTCAGTACTGGTGAAGTTCATCTGTGCAGACACCTCCGGCATGGACATCTCTAGCAGAGCTGGTCATTCTCTGCTCTCAGGATAGTCAGTGTAGACACACAGACTTTTCTGAGGACTTCCTAAGGAGGGAACTGCCCTGGAAATCTGATGGGAATAAGGTGCCTTTGCCTTGCATCAGAGATTTGCAGAGGAGTTTTGGTGGGAGATAGATAACTCCCCAAGTACATGCCAGGAAGTTGCACTTGAGCATAGAGGATGTGCTGCTCTGCAAAATAGAAAACTAAATGTCTCCAGGAGTCTTATAAATTTATTTATTCCTATTTTTTTTTTTTTCAGTCTAAGGTTCAGAGATCACTGTACTTTGTTGGACTGTGTCCTATGCTTTATATGGATTTAAATTATGGTACATGTACACCATCAGTAGACTCTCTTTTTGGTTTTGTCTGGAGCTTTGCTCTTCTGTTTGTCCAAAAACATATTGAGTTATGCCTGAGAATATTGCCTGGGATAATGGATTAGTACTCTCTGGGAGAAAATCAACATACAGGTGAATCATTGGGTAGCTGAGCCTGGAAGGCACCTGAAGAGATTGCTTAGTCCAATCTGTAGATGAAAGCAAATTCCCCAGGACTCTGTCCAGTCCAGAGACTAAATAAACTCCTTGGGTAACCTATGCCATCTTCTGTTTCTCATCTTCATGGCAAAAAATTGCTTTCTTAAGTGTGGTGTCCTGTATTTCACTTTGGACCTATTGCTTCCTGTCCTTTCACTGGGCACTACTGAGAAAACACTGTCTCCATCTTCATTACATCCTCTCATTTCTTTTCATTTCCTGGGTGTTGTTGGAATTGATACAAGAAAGCTCAAATGTTTCCTCCTGTGGCATATTACAAAGACAGCTGAAGTTATGTATAAGGAGTTTTAGTAGAGAATTAGAACAGATTTTCCCCCTGTCTATTTTCGGTCCAAGAGCAGAAATTACAAGAAAGCTCATGAAAAAAGCAGTTTGGTGGGGTTTCTGTGACGACACTGAGAATGAATAAAACCAGAGGTGTTTAGGAGAGAATTTGTAGCTTTTGAAGATTTTTTTTTCTCATATCTGAACTCAGACTAAATTATCTTCCTGTTTTTTCCTAATACCTAAGTATAGGCAAGAGATTATTTTCCACCAGGAGTTCCACGTTAGGATAGAAAAGGATGTAATGATTCCATTTATTTTCTAGCATCTTACAGTACTGTAAAATCACATCTAAATTGAGAAAATAGTTCTCAAAGAGGAAACTGGTGCTACTGCCAATTTTTAATCCGCCAGTACGACAAGCCAACAAAAGCTTTGCACAAAAATTCTCTTCATATTTACATTTATTGAATTGAGTATATCCAACCACTGATATACCAGATCCTTTCTTAGAAGCCTATATAAAAGGAAATCAATTTAATTGTATTAGAACAATGCTGGATTTATTTGCAATCTAAAGAGTTTGGGTAACTGGAGACTAATTTTTCTTGAAGCAGTTAATTTCACAACAATTTCTGATATTCCACTTTGCACATGGTTGGAAAGAGTGTGTTAGAGTGCTTTGGACCTTAGAGAGCAACAACTTTTGACATACAACAGAATGAAAAGCATACCCATTGGAATATAAAATCATTCTCTGTGTGGAAGCATACTTGGCCTGTAATTTGTGGAAATACCAGTATGTTACTATGTGTTATGTGAGGTTATATTACCCCCTACTATTTAAGGAATATTTCTTGCTTTCAAAGTACAAACAAGAATTACAGAGCTTTGAAACAATGATTGTACTAGTTTTGACAGTGGCCTAAAAAAGGCAAAGAGATAAAAAGTCAGAGTCCCTTGACCTTTATAAACATTTCAGATTGTGACACAGCCAGTTGGTTTGTCCTGTTTCTGAAGACCATAGTTCACCAACTCCCCTCTGACTGTGGATACACCATATGTACAAGGAAAATGGGGCTTTCCAGTGTTTTCAGGCTAAAGCCAGTCCTGCATATTGCTGTGGAATGATCAAAACTGTTTTGTACATTGAAAGGCTCAGAATTACAATTCTGTGGAGTGCCTAATCAATTTCACTTACTGCTAATTGTTTCCTGAATTATTGCCAAAGGTCACTTAAAAATGGACCAAATCCCAGTATGTACCCTCAGTCTGAAGTCACCCCATAACAGATTCTACTTCAGTGAATTTAGACATTTTGTTTCCCGTAACAGGGTTTGAAAATCATGTGGGAATTTGACCAACATCATGAAATACAGTGCATCTTATCATGCAAAGGGTTTATGGATGAAATCAGACCTATATTTCGAAAAAATGATGAAGTTAGGATTTAAATTGTCTGATCCACCAAAAAGGGAAGATTTGATAATAAAATAATTGTAAAAACCAATGGAAGAGGACTAAGCTGAATGTACTGTTTTTATAAGCCCTGGACTTTTCCTGGTGCATGTTTGGAATTGACAGAGTAAAAGACTGAAGCAAAAAACTCTAAGTAGCTCAAGATTTGACGTGTGGATTTACAAAACATGAGGCTGGATAAACACACACTATAAAGAAATTTACAGCATTTGATACAGTAGGGACAGTGTCAGATAACGACATGTAGTGTCCAAAACTTGTCACTTCTGAAGTCCTGGAAACAAGTTTGTCTGGGAGTTGTCCCAGTTTGTGCTGCCAGAGGACCTTGTCCTCTTGGTAGTCATTGTTGGAAGTCAGCAGGATTTTTTAACAATGTTTTTAGTAAGGAGATATCAAATATCATTCGGCAGACATTTACAGGTTGTACATAGGACACTGAGGGAATTTAATCTGCTGCAGCCAGCTGCTTGCATTTCCATTGTGGTGCTGGTAGTGGGCTCCAGTTATCTGAGTTCACTCTTGGCATCCATGCACATCCCAGCCAGCAGGAACGCAGAACAGCCTCCTTCTGCCACGAGCCCCTAACCCAGGAGGTAAAGGGGAAGTGCCATTGCCTGCTGGATAGAGAGAGCCTGTGGCACAAAGCTGAGCAGCCCTGGCCTCATCCTGTGGACAACGATGGCACCAGATCACTGCAAGACAGCTTACCTTTCCTGGGAGGAGCACAAAGAGGGAAGGTGGCTCTCACTGCTCTGCTTCAGGCTGCAGAGCCATGCTGTGAAAGGGAATGAATTAATGAACAGGTGGTCTGAAAGTGTGTCCCTCAGCTATTCACCATCCCTGTAGATTTCAGGGGCTGGATTTGAGAAAGCATTGCTTAATTAGCTCATCAGACTCTTTGAACCTGGAAGCAATTGGGTTTTAATTCACTTTTCATAATATGCTTTGTTTTTATGAACCTTGTGTGGAGCATTCAATATGTAAATAAATTATATTTTCACTTTTCCCTCTTCTCTCCACACTGGGCTCATTTAATACTCACTTGGCTTGCATTTTAGAAGAAAACAATCACAAACCGGAAAGACCAGAGCTCTTTAATTTAAACAAATCCATTATTCTGGAACTGAAAATTTAGTTTAGTCTCAGCAAAATAACAAGCATATGCAGTCTTTGGAGTAATTTTTATTTATATATTTAAAAGCTTATTTAACTGTTACTGCCTGGCTGCCTTAGTGTCTGAAAGCTGCCTAAAGATTTAAGGTTAACTCAATAATAAAGCAGTCAGGAATCTACAGTTGGACTTTAGTGGAATTCAAGGTACATCTTCAGGGATCAGCAAAATACTGTGCAGATCTGCCTCAGCTAATGATGATTGAGATGGTTTGGTTGTTGAAGGCAAGGCAGAAACAAAGGCATGCCCATTTCATTGTATGATGGAGTTCTCTAGTAGCAGTAGTATTTGATAGGTCCTGGTGAGCGACTGTGCCCAGCAGGGAACCTTGTGATGCTGAAGTGCCTTGACCAAACCGTCTGCCACTGTCAGCATAACTCTCCCACAACTTAAATCACTGTCCCTCTGAGATTTACCTTTGCGTCTGAAGTTAGATGCTTCATACCGTCTACAGTGCTTTTGCTGGTGTCTCCAGCCCCTCTTGTGGAAATGGCACTTGCTCCTTGTGTCTGCACGTCTGGCATGACAGCTCACATGGTAGCCCAACCCCTTCTGGATCAGCACGCCGAGCTGAGGACAGCAGTGTCTCAGCCATGAACACAAGCTGTGTCTTCCCTCCTTACTGTGAACACCAATGTCCTGGTGACCGTGGAGGGTGTCGTACCTTCAGCCAGTAAAGATCCATGTCCAGAGGCCAAAAGCCTTCCCTGCAGCACCTAGAATCTTTGGGGGCCTCGAGGGCCTGCCTCGTGGGACAGGTATCCAATACTCTGCATGTTTTGACCCTGCACGTAACCTTTGTATCTCGTTCACCCTGGTGTTATTTCAGTTTTATGGGATAGGAGTCCATCCAGCCCTTTACTGACAGGAACAGGGGTTTAGAGCCTTTGGACTACTCTAGCCTTCTCTGTAGGGGATGCCCAGACAAGTGCTGCTAAATTCTTTCCAGGAGTAGACTCAGCTAACACAGGTCTTCTAAGGACATCCAGCCTCCGTGTACAAACCACTCAGGAGATTTTGCTCATTAACCTTTAGCCACACTTTAGCCTTTTACACGCTGCAAGATCCTTTGCTGCCTCTTTTGGAACTAGAGTTTCAAGTAACAATTCCAACAACTCAAATTCAAATACAATTCAAAAAGTATTTTAGTGCCTCAGCTACTGTAGAAAGCTATGCTATCCTGAGAGTTTAATCAATATTGTACTAGACTATTGAATATCTGCTGTGTGAGAGACAGTCTCATGTTCAGAGTACTCACTTGGCTAATCCAACAAATTGACTGTTTTGTACACAAAGTGGAAGACTTGCAAGAGTAGAAGGAGAAAATTCCTTTTCAGAGTTTCTCAAGGTCCCCAGGGAAAGTAAGGGAAGTAAGTCAGACTCAGCTTGCAACACAGCACTAGGGATGAGGTTTGATTTGAGGCTAATGCTACAGCCAGGCCCTTCCATCTCCTCACTGCCCTACAGGGTCTGTGCCTCTACATTCATTAAAAATTACCCAAACTAAACCAAAGGAACACGTTTCAGGTTGAACAAAATACATCATTAAAATCAAATGGATACTTTTTTTTTCTAATGGCATCTGAGTGGTGCAGTGTCTGGCACAGTTTACCAGTGAGTGAAGCCATGTGCCTTAGAGGCTGGAGGTAGAAATCTGCTGTTGACCTTCCTGCAGGAGGAGTCTGGCCCTGGAAGGAGAGGACCCCCAGGTGTCACCTCAGGTTTGACACCAGGACCCCAGTGTGGAGGGCTGGGTGTCCGAGCTGCACTCCAGCTGTGGTAGAAAGGGTGTATTTCATTCCCTGTTCTTGAGGGGCTGCCATGGCAAACTGGCCTGTGGTGGGTACTGGGGTGACCAGAGGTCCTGATCTGGCAACATCATTTACAGTTACAACAAATCTGGAGCTTTGGGGAATTTAGCTGTTAAATTCTGCAGAGTGGATGGTGTTTTTCAGAGGCCCCTGACTCCATCAGCTATGAGAGTTGTTTTAGTCACAGCACAGGGTAACCTTTCCAAACATCAGGGGTGTGCTGCAGCATGGGAGACTGTTAAAGCTGCAACATGAAACATTTTAATATAGAAGTTCCTAGCCTCTTTTTGAACATTGTGTTTTGGCTGGAATTTTCCAATGAAAATCAACCAAGGATAGAAAGTTTCAAGGATGAAAAAATGTTGTACAATTGGACAAAATCATCAGCAACTGAAAATAAGACCTTGAAATAGCAAATCTCAGGGTACTTTTAACTGCATCTGTTGCTATCTGTGCTGCCTGTCAAAACAAGAGCCTGTTTCATACCCCCTTTGTTTCTGACAAGTTCTGTATGAGATGTTCTTGGACAGCTTTGCAGTCTGAGGGAAATGCAGCTGCCTCCAAGATGGTTGCAGCATGGGGGAACAACAGATCAGGGAAGGAAGACGGATGCATTCATCAAGTCCGTCTTTAGAGTAAATTTTAAGTAGACAGAAGTTAAATATTTAACTGGAATGTAGTCAAGATTCTAGCCCCCCATGTAAAACAAATACAATCAACTTTAAAAGGTAAAAAAGAATTGTATTTCTGTTTGCATATTTTGTTCAAAGTTATTAAAACATATTAGAGAAAATAATTCAAACTTGTATAAATCTTTATAGTAAGGAAGGGAAATCTCATAGCGGCTGTAGCTGAGACAATGCTTTTGACTTACCACTTTTCTGAGATAATTAAGCTAAATAATCAGACTGTATATATGTCTCCAGACAAATACTTAATCATCTGCTTTGGTTGTTGCTGCTGTAAGGGTAGTTCTTTATGGTAATTTGCCAGTGATGAGTGGAAAGCAATACTTCTGATGTTCATCTTCCTTCAGTGCTCTGCTGAGCGTGCTGAACTGCAGATAGCATGCTGTGGTGTATTAATCGTGAGAAGGGATTTATGGTCACTGTTCTCATTGGAGCTCGTGCAGATAATGTGCATTCATAAAACCTGCAAGCTTCCAGATGCCAGCATGCTTACTAACTAGCAGACCTGGATAGAAAATACTGAGAGATATACATTTTTTTTCCTAATTTGCTTCAGGATTGAGGTTCCCTGGAGAAACCTGTTTGAGCTGAAAATGCTTTGGTGAGTATAACCAAATTATAAAGTACGGATGGCAAGTGGTTTCTGTGCATGGTTGAAGCTCCAGATTTCTAGCCCTCTCCAAAGAAAAGCTAAAATCCCAACCTGACACCTCATCCCAAATGTATTCTTTGTGAGACAGCCATAGGAAGAGCAATGGGGACAGTCAGATAGATCTCCATGGCAGCCAAGCCAGGAACTGCCAGGAGATTGCAGCAGATCCTTGCCATGAGTTTACCCATATGTAAACTCATGCAGACCTTTCCTATGCTGCCAAAGACACTCACAGGAGGTAAGGATTGAGTGCGAGCCTCAGGGGTGATTTGAGTGTTGGCCCTTGCAAGACAAAGAGGCTTAAAACAGGGGTGAGGACAGCCCCAGGTGTGAGCAGAGCACTGATATCCTGCAGCCTTGGCCCTGAGCTCCCAGGCTGAAAGAAGATCTACCAGTATCACACAGGCTGTGCAGTTTATTTCACAAGTTCATAGACATACTGGTGGGAAGAGATCCCAGGAGGTTTCCACTCCAAGCCTCCCACTCAAAGTGGTGCTATCAACAACGCTAGATCAACTTGCCTGTGGTTTTGTCTAGCAAAGTCTGGTACAACTCCAAAGATGGGGGTTCCCTGTCTCCCGTTATCTGGTTCCAGTTTTGCATTACCCTCTCAAGGTCGATGAATTTTCCTTAATGTTCATCCTGACCTTGCCAAGAGATAAGGCCCTTACCTCTTTTAGACATTTGCCACTAGCAAAAATTGTTTGCTCTTGGCATCTACATTTTCAAAGGCAGCTAAGAGACCCCTCTTAGCGTCCCCTTTGCCAGACAAAGCAGGCCCAAAGTCCTCAACTTTCTCTGTATCTCATGAGTTCTGGCTTTTTGATCATCCTAACAGTTTTGCAATATCCTTTAACTGGGGCCCCAAAATTGGTCCAAAAGTGCAATAAGTCTAATCCACTGGTATTACTGCAGAGATTTATTGATGCCCTGGATTCTGGTATGAGTTCCCGGGCGTCACAAACACCACCAAGTTTTGAGGTGTTTGCCATGTAGAGGCATTCTGTGCATGTGCATACTGATTGTGCATCAGGCAGGTACTGCTTAGGGCCTTGTAGGTCAGGATGGTGCTGAAGCACAGTTTCAGCAGACGCCTCTAGAACATCCTGGAGAATAGGAATGGGACCCTATTAAAAAAAAAATGCATTGGTTGTAGATTACAGCTGACACACATGAGCTGGCTGCATTACTGTGAACCTCACTGATGAGCAAAAGTTTTATGATTGCCTTTTCTTCAAAAAGATAGGCAACCCAACAGATTTCTTTCATTCAAGTACTAAATAATATTTTTATAGCAATCCTTTTAAAAGTCTGTAAGTTTTGTGCAACTAAGCCTGATTAACTTCTTAAATGTACAGTTTCTTTATGCTGTATGTTATAACAAAAAAGAATTGTGATCCAGAGCTGTCTTTGGACAATTCCAAAAAAACAAAGACAATTTGTCTTTGCTGCAATTTCAAAGAAGACTGAAAAGAATTGTTTAAAATGTATGTGTTAATTAGCATTTCTATATCCTCATCCTTGAGCACTGAAATCTTTGGAGTGTTGAAATGATTTGCTAGAACTTGGACAGATGTGGTAAGAAGACGAAGAAGGTATTTCCATCATTTGGTCCCAAGGCCAAGTTCTTCAGTGTTGCTGAAAATGCAGTTTTCTTGGCACAAATAAAGACATTTTCTTTAAACAAAATTAAGATTTTCTGGCTTACTCTAGCTGGCAGCTCTGAGAAACTTTAGAACATCTGAGAAAAAAAATGAAATGG
>WAAG01007870.1:1672-16577 GCA_013390105.1 Tichodroma muraria | reverse complement strand
CAATTCTTCTTGCTGATGGCCTGGGAATACTCTCAGGTGCATCTTCTGGCCCACACAGTTGCACACAGTAGGAATTCTTCAGAAAAAAGAGGACAGTGCTTTAGTGAGCTTCATAAAATCAAACATACAATATGTATTCAGTACAACCAGAAGTGCTCAGTCTTCTGGGGCTGGTGTGTACTTAATGACAACAGAATTTAAAGGATAAGTGAAGAACTAAGGGGTCTTCACTTTTGAGTATGAATTGTATTTTTTTCCCCTTAAGGAAATTGCCTCTAGCCTGAGTTTTACCTCCAATTAGCAATATTGCTTTGTATTCATATATGAAGAGGAGGCAGCCAGTACCAGGTTAGGTACCTGCTAGAACCCTGTCATTTAGCAATCAGTTAATCAGTTGGAATCAAGCTGGTTCTCTGGACCTCTGAGTCAGAAAGATGAGCCTGCTAATGCAAAAACACTTTGATAACCAGTAGCTAGAGCTGGAGGGGGGTGTTGCAGAGGAAAGGGGCATTGTTTGTAGTCTTAGGATAACACAAAAAAACTGAGCATACCTTTCTGCAAAGAGCTCAACTCAAATTGTAAGCACATTCAACCATGTTCAGCAAGACACATCTCCACAAATTGAAGTTTGTTATCTGAAGTCTGATGGCTAGGAGAAATATCAGTGAATATCATTTATTCTGCACAGGCCCTCTTTGGCTGTATTCAGCAGGAAACTGTGATGTCAAAGTACAAGCATAGAATCTCTCCTGCTTTTTGAATGTTTCATCTTTTGTTGTTCCTTGTAGCTTGCAAACTCTGCAGGCCAGCAGCTGTAACCTTCCTAAACTTACCT
This sequence comes from Tichodroma muraria, assembly GCA_013390105.1. NCBI lineage: Eukaryota > Metazoa > Chordata > Aves > Passeriformes > Sittidae > Tichodroma > Tichodroma muraria. The sequence goes on along the minus strand of WAAG01007870.1, from coordinate 15,742 downwards.
GTGGTCTCTGTTGTGGTTTGGATGTTCCATTTGATACCTGAAGAGATGGCTTTAAAAGTGTAAACCTTGGCTCCCCTTTCTTGAGAGCTGACTCAGACATCTGCCATTACTTTTCTTTGTTTCTCCTTTTTTGTCCTGAAGTGATAAATTTGACCAGAGTAATAACGATCTTTCGCTCCCATGATCCTAGTAATGAATTTTCACATAACAAAAAAAGGAAGCAAAGTCTTTCTTTGCTTATTCCCAGCATTTTAGAAGTAATACTTTTGACATCCTTAAATATTTTGCTTTTCCCAAGATAAAAGTGGTGACTGACAAAACCACCGAAACACTTAGCATGTGCTTTGAGCAATACTTTAAGACAACATATTGGTTTCATACCAAATCTAGTCAAAACACAAATTTCAAGTCCAGAAATTGGGTTTTGTTTAAGGTAACAATTCAGAAGAAAGTTCTTGCTCACTATTTCGCTTAGTGATCTCTCTATAGTTACCATATTAATGTGCCTAATTCCAAGTTAAATACAAGCACTCTGTTTTTCCAGAAGTACCCTAGATCACTGGTTTTGTTGTTTTTTTTGTTCAAATGGTAACTAAAGTGGAGGACAAGGACTATGAGGTTGGCTTTTGTGAGATTTAGTGTGCAATAAGCCTGGAGTCTCAAAAATCAGTTACAGAACTCCTTTGGATTGTATTTGAGCCAGGATTTAATTTGTTGCAGACCTAATGTTCTGGTGGAGCTCAGGGATGTTTTTTGTCTGGTCTGTTTGGTCTGTTAAAAAACACATTAAATTCCAGTATACATTTTAATGAAAATTAAAAAATACCATATTTCTTATTTCAATGTTTAACTTCAATCTAACCTATCAGGAGAAATACCAACGAGAACAAGAGAAACTGAGGGAAGAATGGCTACGAGCTAAGCAAGAAGCAGAAAAAGAGAGCTCCAAGTATTTTAATGAGGTAGGCTGTGAATAAAGCTTTGCTCACTAGTTTCATGAGGGCTTTTTTCCCCTATACTAGATGCATGCAAGCAGGCAAATAATTAGGTTTTTGTCATTTATCTTCTCATTTTGGAAAATAAATTGTTGTCCATGACTTGGTAGAAAGAGATTGCAAAAATGGAATGGAAAGAGTAGGTGGGATGTATTGAGGTATGTTGAATTTGTGTCTCTTCCTTATGAGCTGGTTTGCTAACGAACATGAAAAATATGTTGGCGAAAAGTCACAGCATGTGTTAATTATTGTGATCATAAATGGTCGCTTTTGCTGTTTATTTACCACCTGATGCTATTTGTTGGAATTCTGCTTCAATACTTTATCAGGAAGCATCATAAGAGTCTGGCTTGTTACTGGCAGACAGTTCATCTGATAAATTTACATACCAAATCAACTTTAGATTTCCAGTTATATATTTTAAGACACTGAATGTGTGTAGTTTCTGTAGATGCTGACTTCTGTGGCTGTTGTTTACAGGAAGATGAACAAGTTTTTTCCTGAGTATGGGAACTGTCTGAGGTATCTTTTCTTTACTGATAAGTGAGTGCTGCTTCAAGCATCCAAGCTAGATCAGTTGTGTTTACAAAGTCACGAATAAGTAGACCATAATTTAAGGCTTAGAACTTTAATAAGAAAGCTTTTTGAGCTGTTAGACGACTTTGTTGTACAAGAATGTAAACCATTTCATAATTTTTGTCATTAGAGGTTTTGATGGACCCACAAACATTATTTTTTTCCTGCAACTGAAACATCTTTTGACCACTGAAAGGCCTTTTCTCATTTTTGAGAGAAGAGTCATAGAGTGATAAGTCTGAGGTTTGACTTTGAAATGGTAGGACAACAGAAGAGAGTGGGAGATTCCTCCACATGAGGATTCATGTGAAATTCATTGGTCTGATATAGATTGCAGTGCATGTCTTTGTGTATACAATCTTAAGTAGGTCTCAGGTTTCTAAGTCAAAACCGTAGGGAGAAATGCTGGGTATCACAGAAGGGTTTGTTTTCCATGGGTATTTAAGTGGGGAAGGGATAGCTTGACATGTGATACTTTGGAAAAGCAGAATGTTTCACATAATTGTGGCCACACTGCCTGTGGTGCTTGCTATGGCTGGTGTGTGGATTGAAGCTCTTGAGCTAGGAGAAGGAAACCAAACTGTGTCCTGCATCTTGCACTGGAAGCGCTGGGGATGATTTTTATACATTCTTACCTTATAGAATAAATTACTTTTTCTGAATGAGCAATCTAATTTAAAAAAAGGTCCCTTCTCTAAAAATGTGATTTTTTTTTTTCTTTGCTACAGGAGCAGACTGTTCTAACCCTAAATACAACATCTGTCACTACTCAGGCTCCACCTGTGTCTAGCTGGAGAGAAAGCCCTGAAGCAAATGCTCCTGAGGAGCCAGAAGGAGATGGAGAAAATGAGCTGGCAGCGAGCTTGCTGCGTGAGGAAGAAGGAAGGAGGCGGCTTCAGGAGGAACGGAGAATCCAGGAAGAAGCAAACAGGCATTTTGAGCAAGAACGGGAACTCCGAGAGCTGGAGCTCGAGAGACAACGTAAAGAGAGGGAGCAGCAGCACGCTGAGGAGCGGAGGCGGCAGGCAGAGATGGAGGAGCAGAGGCGGCAGGCAGAAAGGCAAAGGGAGGTGTCAGTGGAGGTGCCTCAGTACCAAAGGTGTGCACTTGTCCTAGGATGTACCTTCTCTTCCTTCTGCAAATTCAAATCCGATCCTAATGGGGCTGTGTCTGTCCTGAACGTATAAGGATGTTCATGAAAGGTTCATGCTGCGATCAGTAGGCGCTAAATACCATACGACAGTCTTTCTTTCCAAGGCAGAAGGATCAGGCATAACACAAAGACCTTCCTCAAGAATCAAGTGCTATATTACCCTGCTTCAGCTATATTTTTTTAATGGGATGTGTAAATACAGTAATTACAGCCAAATGAAAGCTGATCTGAAGGAATTAATGAGAAAATTTTGTAAGAATTGTGCACAAGCCTGTAAATTGAGAACCAATGACTCAACGTACAGGACTTCCAGAATAAATACCAAGTTAACACTTTTCCAACAAATGTGTGACTGATTTTTCCAGATTTCTCTCTCATTTTATTTCAACAGTGTAATAATAAAGCTTAATTGCAATTTAACTACTGGGTTAATTTGTCAATGAAGGCTATCCTGTTACTGGCTTACGTATCAGGTATGTATAATACCTGATATAATAATAATGTATAATAATACATTATTATTATATCAGATATTATACATACCCGATGTTATACATACCTGTAGAAATAATAATAATGTATAATATGTTATTATTATACATTATTATTTTTACAGGCTATGGCCTGTTAACAATATCTACTGCAGATATATTTTTTTCTCTCATTACCTTCTTCAGCAGCTTGATTTAAAAAACAAACAAACAAATCCCCACCTATTAGTTCTCAAGTTTGTGTTTTGCCCAGAAGTTTTCAGACTACTGTTACAGGAGATCAATCTGTCTGAGACTGATTAAACCAGTAACTTTTCCTTATTTTGTCTGCATTCACCTTACTGCCTCGCATATGACTTGTGACTTGCGACTTGCGGTCTCTCTTGAGGTTTTTCTCCTTTTCTTATGTAAGTAATAAGAGATGACTGAAGAGAACACATGGTATCAAGCTAAGTTTTAGGAGAAAGTAGTATGATTTCTAAAACTGCATATATTTGCAGAGGAGGTTGTAAGACCCAGAGTTACTTTAGTTTAATCTAAATGACTGCTGCTTGATATGCCTGCTGAGCAAAGCAGATGCAGAATGACTGAATGGGCTCTTCCTGGCAGCAGAGCAAGGGTAACTTTACAATTTTAGCTTGTTCCAGTTGCAGGATAATAGGACTTTGTGTGGTAACTTATTAAGCTGCTGTAATATCTGCATATCTAAATCCTTGGACATTCTTTAGTCCGCAGGGATTTCATTGCTTCTGAGGTTGCTGCCAAAGGATGTGTTTTGCTAAACACAGGTAGTTTTGCTTGATAGTAAAGGAGCAAGTTCAGTGAAACTGGGCTTTAAAAATACCTGGTGTTAAATATTTGCTATAGGGTGATATCTAAAGATAAGACTTGAAATCTGAAATCTTATATAAACACCTGTAAAGGCATGGTACTTGCTGTAAAGTGCACTGCGGGAGGGGATAGGCAGCTGAAGAGCGTTGTCTGTGGAACTTTGTGAGTTTGTAAACTGCACCTCTTTGTACACTGTTCTGGAATAAAAATGTAGTTTTTAGAGATCTGCTGTGCATGGACAAAATTTTCCTCCTGGCTTTGAAATGGATGAGATAATCACTGTTGTATACTGATGCTTGTAATTTTCACAGCACCTTAGTCTTTGGGATTCTTTTAATACACCTGAACTTTCTCAGTTTTCTTTGGGGATACTTACTGTTTGCTCAGTTTCTAGAATTTTTTTTTAATATGTATTTTATCTTTATTTTGCTTCTAGACATTATGAGCGCTATGAAGTATCTAAAACAACAGAGGATCGAGCTGGCCATCCTCTCATTGACAGGTAATAAGAAGCTGAATCAATGCATAGTTGAAACATCTTTAGCAATAACCATTCTGGCTTGCTCGTGTTTGTATTCCTTGTCACTTCACAAAAATGTAATTTTGGGCCTTTATTCTGATAACTTTTCTGTTTCTGCCTTCTTTTATCAGTTTTATTTCTGACTGTTAAATTAAGACTCCTTAGAGCTTTACCTTTTTGGAGGGTTTAATTTAAACTGGTTTTTTTCCCCTTAAGGATCTATTTAGAATATTTCCCTTCGGAACTATTTATGTCTATGTGTGTCTTTTTCCGCATATGAACATAATGTTTCTTTTTTTTCCAATAGGCATTATGAGCGTTATGAGGTTTCTAAAACCATTGAGGAGCAACCTGGCCAGTCATTTGCTGACAGGTATGTCCAATATTGAGTCTCAACGCCGACTGTAACATCAATGGTTCTTTGTTAGAAAACTTTTAAAATTCTAATGAAGTTTAGCCATAGCAGCTAAATGTGTATGTTGGATCGCTGCTGTGTTTTGCAGTTTTTATGGTATGTTTTCATATTGAGAAAAACAAGTGGCCAAACTTCTGTCAAATTATACCCTGTGTTGTAAGCAAACAGTGGGAATCTGTGGGGAGAAACAAAACTGTGAGGAGATAGATATGTGGGTGGTAATAAACTTACCTGGCTGGAAAGCAATTTCAGATATCTTGTGGTTGTGTCATAGCACGCACTACAAACTAAGGTGCAGTCATCCCAGTTAGGGTTGTGCAACTTGAGAGAGTAAACAAGAAGGGAAGCAAGAGGCAACAGCAGCATATTTATTGGGGAGATAGTGCACGTTGCTCTTGTAATTTACACAAGTTATTTTTAAGTTACAATCTCTCGCTTTACAAATCAAGCCTTTGTTTTGCATCGCATCTCACAGTAGTTCTGAAAGATGACTTCTGCTGTGTATTTGATTACTTGTCATAGTTGAAGTGAGCATACCTCTCTTATAAGAAGAGGAACTCCAAAAATTAAAAGGTACAATTAATGGCAGATCTAGATCTAACTTCAGAAGGAACATGTACTAAATAATTACATCTTGGATATATGTGTGAGGAGGACACTGCTTTTTTCTTCTCGACAGGCAGCTGTGAAACTTGCATCTTCTTAAACAGATAATAAAATAGGTCCACACCATAGGACAGACAGTAAGAACTTAAGGAAGCAAGATGTGATGTAGTTTATGCTTCATTTATCTCCAGATAAAGGACATGACTCCTTCAAAACATGGCTGTGCAGCCAGTGCTGTACATGTAAATACATTAATGTAGCAGCTTTCAGTTAGGACCAAGCAAAGGATTTCTTTTTAAATCCCTTCTTCGTGAGTTTTTTTAAACTAAAAAATTGGCCGTACTACTTGAGACTAGTAATAGAGGGCAGAGGTGTTGCTGAAGCTCCTGCTCTCTACTTGCAATTTTTCTTCCTTATATGACATTTGTTGAATGCCATTTCTTGGCTAAAACTAATTTTTAAATTATGCTGCTAGGTATAATCAGTGAGCAATAAATTCTTCCAAAAACAGTCTTCATGCAGGGTTTGAGGAGGTGTTTTGCTTACAATCGAGTAACAGTGGTGAAGTATGATTTAAGTTTCTCATGAAGCCAAATCAATTGTAAATCTGCTCTGGAAGTTCTCGCTTCTTTGTCTGACTGTAGTCTTCACAAAGCTTCCACAAGAAAGGACTTGGTTTTTTACATGTTTTTGTTGAAGCAAGTACAATGATCAATTTCTTATACCTGAAGCACTGACAACTTTCAGTATAAAATTTTAATTTTTAATTGATGATTATCTATTGATGTCTAAATATTGACTTTTTTTTCCCCTTAGTATCCTCTTGGCCTTCAGGATTTTCTTGCCTCTGTTTTAAGTACAGCATAGGTTGTTGATGGGAGGGATGGTGAAAAAAAGAGGACTGGTTCTATCATCTGCAATGATAAGAACTTTTTCTGTAATGAGGTCTTGTAATTAAGATATAAAAACATTAATTTCTCTATCCTTAGGAATAAGTCAAAGTCAACTACAGAACTGAATGAATTCAACACAATCAGAAATGGTAAGTAATGTATAATTTCCATTATATTTAATTTTTTTGGGGCAGAGAGGGAGGAGAGTAGGAGTTAAAAAAAATAAGATGTGTACATATAGTCATCCTAAGAAAATTAATTTTTAGAGTGCTTTTTAATAGCTGCAGTGTAAATTCATACTATGCCCCAATTTAATGAACTTTCAACAGCAAAAGGAAAATCATACAGTCAACATAAAAGCCGAGGACAAATATGATTAACAACCCTCTTGAAGACAGTGATTACAAATGGCTCTTAGATGCCTAAGTTTTAATGACTGATTTTTATATGAGATAAAATCAATCGTGCAGTTATATCATTGGAGATATGTGCAGTTTGGTACATTTACTCCGTCAACAAACAAAAAGCTGCACATACCAAGATGGTGAATGTATTTAATACAACTTTTTGTCTTCTTAATTTCAGCTAGTGTAGTAATAACAGAGCAAGAAGTCAGCTCTCGATATGTCACAATGGCTTGTGTTCTGGACTCCAGTTCAGTTATATGACTTTGGTTATACTAAAGGAATTACGTGCAAAGCAAACACACCATTTTTATAAATATGTTACAGTCAAAAATGCCTGCAAGCTACTTTTGTGTCTAAACACAAAAAAAAGTAATCACAGGTAAAGAAAAGTAGATGTACTAGTGGATATACTGCAGATTAAAAATGTTGCTTTCTTACATTAAAGCACTGTCATTGAAACTAAAGAGAAAGTAAACTTCCACAGTATTTTATAACGATAATCTATACCAATAGATCCAAGAGCAAGTCTATAATCAGAGCAACATTTGAAAGGATTGAAATTTCAATTTAATTGCTTATATTGCTGAGTAATTTTCTTAGTTATTTTTACTATAAAGAATAGGTACTTGATCTGGGAGATAAAAAATTGCTGCCTTCTGATATGCCAATACCTATCGGCAAAAGATTGCTGCTTTGTTTCCCCTTCCAAATTTTCAAAGACCATCTATACCATGAATTTCATTGCAACTCAGTAGTTAACACAATCCAAATAACCGAAAGATTTCCCTCTCCCTTTATTTCTAGATAAAGCAATAAAAAGCTTGTGTTTAGTGCCTTGAAGAAAGACAAATTCTTGTAAATGGAGACAACTTACAGAAGAAAAAAGTATGAACTCTTAAAGAGGAAGAATGTATCCCATTATTTTACTATGTATTTTACACAGGGTTCAGTTTGTATTGGAGGAAGAGTCCAAATTATGGCACTAAAAGAGGTGATTTTAAAAAAAAAGAGTGTGTACACACAAATGTTTATGCATATACACTTAGGAAGTGAAGGAAAATGTATTTAAATTAAGCATTATGTAAAAGGCGACATTAATGGAAATACAAACAAAAAAATTTTAGTCATGTTGTATTGACAAGTTCCACCCGGCTGTAAAAAGAAACTGGAATAAGTTGCAAATGGAGTGATGAACAATAGTTCTTGGAATTATAGCCAGTGTGCTGACAGGACAGTAACTGCTTTTGTGCCTTGAGGTGTTTGGCTGATGTTTGCACACGTTGTCTGCACAGGTACCCAGAGCAAGTATTCAGAGAGGTCCTGGAACATGGGTGAGTCGCAGAAGAAATCCCAGAAGGAGCAAAACCTGTCTGCAGCAGAGTTGGAGAGACAGCAAATCCTTCAGGAAATGAGAAAGAAAACATCTCTGCACACGGACAGCAGCTGGATTAGGCAGCGTAGTGCCAGTATACATAAAGAGCCTGTTAGTCTGTACAGCAGTAGTATGAGGAGGTAGGAATTGCATTAAAAATTAACTCTATCTCTCATCAGACATTTTTCTTTGGTTATTCTGAACTTTAGCTTGTATTACAGAGCATAGAAACAAATGGAGTCTGTGAAATGCTGTAAGGTGGACTGCATAGCAGCACAGATAGAAAAAAGTAGCTGTATTACAGCTGGGATTGAATGGGTTTTTTGCAAGTAAAGAATGTGGATGTGACATGTAAATAGCTCAGCTGCTTATTTCTTGGTTGATATAGCAGCAATGGAAATCAGTATTGTGCCTTGTCTTTGACAGATGTATTTAAGAATTTCAGTGTGGCAACCTGTTTTGGAAATGAATTATTGTGGCTTTTTTTTTTTTTCTTTATGACAGAAATATGTCATAAAGTTTGGATAGTTTATTTTTGCTTTATTTAATGTATAAATGTTGGATTTGTCACTTAGGAAACAACTGAGTTATCAGTCAGGAGAGTGTTTGGTTATTGGGCCAACACCTTGTACCTGGGTGATGCTATCCAGTCTGGGTGGATTGTTATTTTCGATCTGGTATCCCTTGGAGAAAACATAAACAAAGCTGGTATCTGAGGGCTGTTGCTGTACTGTGGATTTTGATACAGTTCACCCTGATAAAGCTGCAGTGAAGTGTTTTGCATTTATCAAGTAGCTGTTAAGTGCCACCTCTTTTGCCTCGCCTGTTTTTTTTCCCATGAGAACTACAACTGGACACAAAGGATAATTTGCTACTTACACATTTTAAATCAGTACATGAAGAATAGTGCTCAGAGTGATCAAACAAACATATTCATCCTAGAAAATATTAAAAATGTGAGAATAATGGCTTTCTTTTAAAAAATCAGCATATAGCTCTGTTGTTCCACCCATACTGCTATTTACATTTGAGGTGCCTTGTGTCTCTTTTACAGGGGGGAGTCTTTGGACAATCTTGATTCCTCAGGAATGAGGTCATGGAGGCACCACTCATGGCTGAACCAGTCTGCGTCTTCTTCATCTCTGTCTTCTAGTCAAGATTTTAGTCGCCCGGTGTCCACTTCAAACCGAGCCTACATGTGCACTCCTTCCTCCAGCAAAGCACCTCCTGTGGCCACCTCTGCGAGAGCCCCCTCTGCGTCCGAGGCAGCTCCCCAGGCTCAGTCTCCTCTCTCTGCTTCCCAGTCAGGGTCCCAGACACGCAGCAGGTGAGTGGGTGCCTTTTTTCTGGCAAGGTGAAAATGTTGGGCAGCACTAAAGAGCAGATTTTGTTATATGCTGGGCTTACAGCTGTGTTCTTGCCCATAACATTGATTAACAAGTACCTGGAGTTTTCTATCTAGAGGGGACAGTGGAAGTATGGGCTGATATTACCTCCCTACTCCAGTCACTCAGAAAATTCCCCAAGTTCGTCATCACTGCTTGACATTGGTTAAAAGAACAAAGGAACTTGAATAATCAATCTGCAGTCTCCGAACTGTGTGTTGGTTACCAAAATGATTAGCAAAAGCCTGTTCCAGATGGCATTTCTGACATTTATTTTCCTTGGTTTGTTTTAACAAAAGATTCCTGAAACCCACGCTTTATGACCCTCATCTTGTTCTCTCCTCCTCACTTCCTGGCATGTGGTCAATATCATCTTGAGGAGCACTCAGGAATGCTCATAACCCATGACCCTGGAGAATTAGAGAGTAGGATGTTGATTTTAATCTAGGAGGAGAAAGCAAGAATTGCAACATATTTTGAAACAAAAATGGAATTCAGCTGTGGTAGGGTAGATAACTCTGCTGTTTTATGTATTTGAAACATTTTAAAAATACCTTGGGATAGTACTCCAGAGAGTCATCCCACACAGAATTACATGTGTTATATATAACAACAGTGAACACTGCTTCACCAGCTCTTACACTCTCAGGCACTTAGTGATTTTAGAGACTTTTTTTTTTTTTTAAGCTAGTATTTTACATTCTTTATGATGTAAGAAAGTTACATTCTTAACCATATTTACTTATCTTGTTCTCACTTCCATTTGCTAACACCTTGATGGGTCTATGGTAACTGACCTCCATATGGCTTACATCCAAACAGTTAACGTAATATTTTATGTCCAGGACTAGCCTTCTTATATCTAACTAGGTGCAGATGGTGGGACTTGGAAGGGGTACCTGCTGAAACTTAACCTTCTGGATAGCTCCCCACAGCTAAGAAGACAGGAGCACAAAACCTGTGTTTGTACTCTCCAAACTTAACAGTACACTTTTTATTTGTAGAAGGTATTTTATACAATGAAATATGTGCCAAGAATGTGACAGAATTTAACTTGTTCTTATGTAAATTTGATCTAAATTATACCACTTCTGCTTTCCATGGCCTTTAGATCTACTCTAAATAATATTAATTTTCAGTTTACTTTCCCCAAGCAACCTAATAGTCCAGTTTTTACCCATGTGGTTTTTATTTTTAGTCTCCGAAAGTATTTAATAACTCTTCTTTGTCTTTTGAGCATTTTCAAGCTGGTTTTAAGGATTTTCATTCTATATTTAGGTCAGTCAGTGGGAAGAAAATCTGTTCATACTGTAATAACATTCTGGGCAAAGGAGCAGCCATGATCATTGAATCTCTTGGTCTTTGTTATCATTTACATTGCTTTAAGGTGAGAGCTGGGAGTCACATCGTGAAGGAACAGGAACTAATCAGGAGCACGCATGGCTACTCAGTGTTATGCTCACAGGGGTTCTTACTAATCACCTGCTTTGCCTTCTACTCTCGACAGCATGGTGTGTGCATATTTCCATGAGGCAGTCCCATTTGCATGCATTTAGCACTCGACTCTAGAAGTGTTTCTTAAATGCCAGAGCTAACAAGTAGTACTTTGATAATTAAGAAGAGCACGTTGACTGTGAGATCAAAGATTTCTGTCTTTGAATAGGTGACAAATTATCAGAAAATTCTGAACCATTTCTCCCAGAGAAAGCAGCTCCTCTAAAAAAAAAAAGTAAAATCTCAGCCTGTACCCTGGCAATTGAATCATTTAAGATGACCCATCCTTTCTAAGCTAACCTTAGAAGACAGTGTTCATGTGGTGTTTTCCAAGTAAAGGGTTCAACGCGGAAAGACAAAGCCCAGAACAAAACCAAAAAGTGTCTTTAGTGCTACTCAGCCCTAGTCACAAGCTAAGTGTACTAGCTCATGCCCAGCACTGAGACCTAGACTTACATGATTTCCCATCAGCTTGGGGCATTTGCAGGACTTAAAGAATAAATGTTTACCTGCAAACGACAGCAAAGCTGTCCTGTTCCACTGCCCTCAGACTAGATGTGGAATTAGGCTATGACTTGGAGGTGCTGTTGTACCCTACTTGTTCCCTGACTTCAAGAAAGCAATTTCTGTGTCTAGTTCAGAACACTTGTCTTCTGTGCCCAGCTCAAGTGAATTACCTGAAGTATTACTAGGGGTTGAACCAAGCTCTTCCTGGTCCTGCCTACCTGAGCAGGAGGGACAGGGTAATCCATAGTGATCAGTTACCATTCCCTTTTCTGCAGGACACATACTCTGTGTGAGACAATCCACCTGTAGCTCACAACCTACATAAGAAAATACCCAGTTTCTGTTTTTCAAGTTTCTGAAAATGAATGAGCTTTTGAACAGACTGCCATCCAAAAGATTCATTATGTGGTTAAGCAGGGAAGCTATCTGTCCTTTGTAAATTCAATAAAGGGAGTTTTAAGTTTTGGATTACATTCCTTCCAGATGTGGTCCATATTCACAGCAAGTACATGTTTAGCTGCCATAGCTAAATAATTTAATGTTAGCATGGCAGCAGTCAAGCCTCTTATGTGCTTATGCAAGAAAAATTAAATCATCTCTCCAAATCAGAACTTGTTTTGATGATGCATACCTAGGAAATTGGGAGTGCCTGAGTGTTTGCTGCTTTGAGTGCCAAGGGACTGAGGACACCAGCAGCATCTAGTGCCACATGGAAATCTGCAAGTAGCACACCCAGGTGTTCTGTGCCAAAATTCCTGTTGCCATCTAGAGAACAAAATTCTTTTTGTGTGCCAAACCAGCTTTAGTTTTCAGAGAAACCAAAGTTCAAATTAGATTTAATGAACTAATCTCTAAAAACCGTCTGCTTTATGTTTGCTTACTTGGTGTATCTCTGCTATTCATTGTCCAGTCGTCGCCTTAAAATACTTCCTCAGGGTTGGTTGCATTTTGATCTACTAATCATTGTACATTTGCTTCTAGTGATTGTGGGGTTATGGTTCAGGCTTTGTTGAACTTATTCTGAGCTGCTTTTGAACAGCATTTTTGTTTCTAAGTATTTTGGAAGGAGTTGCTAATTAATCATGTGTGATACAGTGTGTTGCCTGTGGATGTGACCTTGGTGGATCCCGCTCTGGAGCTGAAGTCAGGATCCGAAACAACAAAATCTTCTGCAACGACTGCTATATCAGATTTAAAAGTAAGCAATCCAACTGCAGTGTGCATGACTGTAGCAGTTCTCTGTGCTGCACAACTTCAAGTGTTTGCACAGCTGAGCCACTTGATAGCTTTCATGTTTAGCTTTAAGTTAGTGAATAGGTTGATTGCCAGTTTCTGTCTTTTGTGGGGTAGTCATTCCTAACTTCTAACTCACTGGTAGCTGATTTTACCAACTTGTTATTACGCAGCTTCAAGCAGACAACATGGTATAGTCATCTTCCTTCCCTCATAGATCTGAGAAAGTGGTGTCAAGGAGCTGTCAGGTGCTAAACAGGCTTGTCTTGATAACAGAGAAGCCTTTTTGAAAAAGTGTCTACATTTTCTTAAAAAGCAAGCTGAAATATGTATTTAATGCAGTCCTAATTCATACTTGGAAAGCAATTAGTTTATCTTGTGCAGATGGCACAAATGCTGGTTTCTTTTTGCAATGCTATTATTGTTGGAATTATAGGTCTGTAATTGGTTATTCATTTAGGTACAAGTTCAGGAGGAATTGATTTACTTACAGATCTTAATTAAAAGGTGCAGTATAATTTTTTATCTTCTTATGGTTTGCAGAATTCTGATTTACTGGAGCATGATGTTAAGGCTTTGTATAGTGGTATTTAGGTCTTTTTTCCTGCTGTCATAGATGATGGTAGACAACCTCCTAATTTTGATCAGTGTCAGGAGTTTTATATGGCTCTTTTTTTNCTAGCTCAGGAAAAGAGAAGCTCTGCATCTGATGCCGTTGCTGTTTGCAAGCTCTTTTTGACTTCCATGAAGACAAGTCGCAGAAATGATTGTATGGTAACCCGAGATAAAACCAGAAAGCGCAACACCTCGTGAGGGTAATAGCGCATTCACAGCGGCTAATGTTACCTGCAAGGATGCCACTGTGATCAGTGGAAAGAGGAAGAGAATCACTCCCTTCCATCTGGAGGTGATCCAGTGCACTGGGTCATACCATGTCTAAGTTAATGTTTGGAGAATGTATCTCCTTGTTGATAACAAGACTACACCTAAGTGACTGTGTTCCTATTTGAAGCATCCAAATGTGTGAGAGAATCACTCTGGAGCTCATGTTATTTTTCTTGCTGTCTTTTCTTTTGGGGGGAAATATTGCTGGGTGAGTTGGATAAGTAATTCTATTATGGATGAATTGCTATTTAGTCTCTCTTTGACATTACAGCCCATAAAGTCACAGCAGTGCCTTTCAGAAGCAGAG
>WAAG01007863.1:0-13822 GCA_013390105.1 Tichodroma muraria | reverse complement strand
AAGCCATTGCATCATCTATGCCAGAACCTGGGAGACTCTACTCCTGCCTCAAAAGAGTGTCACAGGGTAGCTGGAGCCAGCTTAACTTGATGCACCTTCCCCACCTCTGTAGCCAGCACACAGCAACATGAGATCTTCAGGCTGTGAAGAGGGAGAAAACTGGGAAGTAAAATGTGGATTTGGTTTATGAGAAAAAATAGAAGAGGCGTTAAATTGAAGACAAGGAAAACATATCCAGAGGAAAAAAGGAACTGAGAAAGAAAAAAGGGAAATCATAAAAGCTGGAGGGAAGATATCCAGACTCACACTGCAGATATTCAATTACACTTGTACAAAACGGGAGTCCATTGCTCAGAATGCCTTTGCAGTCAAGGGTAGGAAAATTTCCATTGCAAGAGGGACTCAGACTCAGTTCCCCATAGAGAGAAATTAAACTGAAATGGGCAAAAGAATGTGAACAGAAGGAAGAGTGCTGGAAATGTGCTGTGATTACAAAGTGTTTGTGAACTGGCTTAGGATGCAAGCAGCATCACAAAAGAGCCTTGCTTGGCCTGCAGAAAATAAAAATGTCCTGTCCAAGAAGTTGTAGGTTAAGCAGAAAAGCCTGACAAGCAGAGGCCATATACCCTAAGCACAACTGAATTATCTTTTCGTTCATACATACACTCACATTTAATTAAGTTATGATATTGTCAAGCCTTTGGCATACTGCCTGCTGTATAAACATTACTGGCACAGATATTCTGTAATTCCATTACAGACTTACTAATTCAAATGGCGGAGCGGGCAGGCATGAAACCAGCTGGAAATTTCATCTGAAACTCACCTCTGGTTGAGACAGAGAAATACAATGTGCCAGGATGGCAGCGATGTCTTCACTCAGAGGAGCCACCCAAGGTCTCTGCTCATCTCTTTAGTGTATTAACAGACAAACATCCAAGTCATTCTTGTATCAGCACAGCAGCTCAGGATGATCCCCATGCACAACAACATCATCTGAGCTTGAAGGAGCTGCTGTTGGATTATTAGGTTTGCCATTGGTGGGATTCAATTATTCCTGCAGTATTTATGTAAGAGTAATGCAAAGGGGCTCCAGCTGGGATCAAGCCTTTGTTTTACTGGGAGACAGTATCTTCCTCTGCAAAAGGGGCTTGCAGTTTCAGCTGATGATACAGAGGGCAAACCGAGGCATAAAGAAGAGATTTTACTATATTTGTACAGAAATAGAGCCAGCAGGCAGACACTAATTCTAAAATGACACTTTTATACTAGCAGATATCCAGTTAAAACATAACCACATTCCCTCCCATAGTTAAAATAGAAGAAAGACAATTTTAGACCAATGAAATAAACAAAAATTCACATATAATAATAACAAGAAAATGTATGTTAGACATACAGAAATATTACACTTTGGAAGCTAAAGGAACAGAAAAAAATATTTTACCACTGGAATTGGAAGACTCCTTAAAATATTTTATCACCAGGATTGGAAGCTCCTTAATTCTTATCTCCCCACTGTGCCATTGTCCTGCACTATTCGTAATTGAAAGTGCATGCTTTGACATACATAAACGAAAAAAAGGCAGACTAGGGCTCTTATCTTAGATTCTATAAATCCTAGAACAGTAGTTTTCATCACAAATAGCACACTAGAGATTCCAGTTTTAGCTGCTCTTGTACTTACTGACCTTAAGAATTAAAGCTTCTTCTTCCAAAGACTTGTTTGATGTCAGCTCAGGTGCTAGACTGCAAGACTTGCAGTGCTTGGCCTGATTCACTTTTCTCACCAAATTTCCCCAACTTATGTGAGTTCTTAGAGACTCTCCTGGGTCTAGGAGGGAAGTCTTGCATTCTGTAATGGACAAACATCTGACTCAGTGTCCTATGGCAGAAATGGGATACTTTAGAGCTGGGAATCATCATGCATAAAAGATAACAGCTGTCCATTCTCAGAAGCTTAGGATGGAAGAATTCGCAGGAGTTGAGATTCAGACTTCCATTAACACTTATGCTCTTGATTATTCTTTTACCGATAATGTTATTTTACAGACACCAAGAGAGGTTTTTCTAAGTCCTACAGGACCTGTACTGCACAAAGAAGATGCAGGCAGCGTTTCTGATACTCTGCCTTACACCAATACCATGAAACCACCTCTTCAAAGCAGGACACTAGTTATTTGACTGTGAAGTGCCCACCAATTTTTCTAATTAACAGGTGTTTTTCTACCTTCCAACCCACCATGACAGGAGCTTCTCTTTCTCAGAAGCATTTGTTTTCTGAAACAGTTACATCTGGTCTCTTATTTTTAAAAGTATTTCAAGCATGTACTGTAAAGATAACATGGATTTTCCTGTGTCTCACTGAATGTTGAAATAGGAAAGCCCTTATGACCAATGGGCTAAAGCAAAATAAATTCAATGCAGTTTCTTCAGTTTCTGTTGATTTCCTTCAAAGTACCAATCATTAAATCACAAAGAAAATAGATATTTACCTATATATTCACTCATTCTCACAGTATTTTAATGCATGTATTTTTAATAAAAGCTTCCAACAGATAAAAATATTATATCTAAATCTGCTCTTTCTCCTGTTTGTTCAAGGCACTGTTTTTTATTTCTCAGCTGCCAGATCTTAAATTTTCTCTTGCATCAGCCCAACTTATTTGTACCATTTGTATTTACCTACTCTTGAAGCACTTCTCTGACACTTCCTAGTTACAGAGTTAATAAAGATGGGGCTGGTTTCTAATTCTTGTTATGTGTGTATATATATAGATGCATACGTATATGTGTGTACTCTACATATCTGTATCAACATAGGAAACAGATACATCAACACATTTAAATTTTAATGCACTTGAATTTTCATTTGCCTTTTAAAAGCCTTCGTATAGTTTATACGAACTGTACAACTCAATCCAATCAATGCTGCACTCAAACTGTCACTCCAAACAACAAAACCAAAACCATAATCATTCTATTAGAAGACTTCTGAAGTTCCCAAATTGACTTCTATAAAAAAATCAGATGTATTTTTTAATTCCTAGCACATTCAGGGGGTCTTCACCATTTCAGCAGTCCTTTAGGATAAATCATTGCCTTCATCTGACATTATTTTCTTCCTTCCTTCTTTTAACTGAAGGCTCTCCTCACAGAATAAAAGCATTTTCTGTTTTCTTAAAGGCATTTATACAACCAGTGCTACACATCCCTACGGCCAGCACATCTGACTTTATCCAATCCAACTGAAACCAATGTGCTTCCACTGAAACCAGCAATTTGCTATTTTCTGGGTTTATCCCAAAAGGTGACCAAGAGATAAAAAATGATTTCTGCAAACAGGAGTTGTCTGACTGATAGAGTTGAAATGCAAACAAATATCGTACTGCACTCTAGGGAAAACATTCTAAATTAACAAAGCAAATAATCTAAAGATCCTAACAAGCAATTAGGCAGAAACAATGATATCAGGAAGATCAGTCTCTTTGTAATACAGTGTTTTCACTCACATGAGAATAGTAATTGTGGTATGTGGAAATACAAAACTGGAGTACAACTTCTACCCACACAGTTTTATTATACAAAATTAATCTAGTACATTTTCCCAATGTTGTACAGGCAGCTAATTAATTGTAGACCACGTAACCATCACAAGATTAACAAGATGCTTTTATGCAGGTAATAAACACTGCTTGCTGAGAATATTATTCTATTCAGTAAACAGTGTTTGAACTTAATAACTGCAGAAGAATTCCATTCCTCTTACAAAGAGACCAGTGACCTCACTGAATAAGCAGTTCACTGTGCCTTTCACAAAAGCTCTCAATTAGGATGAGGAGCACATTGTACAATCAAGAGATATAAGGACTGAGAATCCACTCACCTGATGGCAGCTGTAATAAATTACTGAAAACTTTGATGCTGAAGCTGAGAAAACATAGGGTATTCATTTTAAAGAGAAAATATTTCCAAGGGAGTATTTTTTGATTTTTGCCTGAGTGCTGTTTTAAATGCAGCCCCCAAGTAATTTTAATAGGGAATCATTTAAATATATCAAAATGCCCCTGTGATAAAAACTACCAAATGAGTATTTCAACTATGCATAGATGTGTATAATTAATTACTTATTAATTAATTTATACTTAATTGCAGAGGAAAACACAGACCTGTGCTTAATTGAAAGATACTGTAAAGCAGTGTGTGCATATATATAGGTCTGCATTTATAAATATCAAATACATTTATTAAATTATTATTGTTAAAATATTACATATACAGCTTACTACATACAACATGCAATGATACATGCAAAATCTGTAATCATATTTATAAGGTTTATTTCTATTTTTGCTAGTCTTATTGCATTTCCCTTCTACACTAAAGATTGCTATCTACGATGCCTAAAAGCCAAAATCACCGGTATATTGATATAAAGGCAAAAACTGCAAACATTGGTGAAAACAGCTGGTAGCAAATTCTCAGGGCAGAATGTTTAGCTCCAACACTCCAAAACAAAAAATCATAACAGTCATGCAATCGAGAGTTTAATGCTCAGTGACATCAAGAAGCAGTGTCACTCAGCTGAGGCAGGCAATTCCAGGAATGAGGAGGCAGCTTTAGAGCCACTGAAGCAGGAGCACATCCTCCCCTCCTCTGAGCAAAGCACAGTCACACCCAACAGCTGAGGAACCGCTGCCTGCTCACGCAGCCCTCGGCTGGCAAAGCAGGGCACGTGAAGCTCCTGACTCCTGTCTCTGGACAAAGATTCCCATGGATTAAGTGGATGTGACCGGCTACTTGGGTAAACTTCAGCCTACATCACGATTAAAGGAAAGCCATTTTTTAGAACACTGAACCAAGTCTGGAAACATTAAGCTACAGGGAAAAGAGAAACTCACAATTGGGAAATCTTAACTGAGACTTTGAAGTTGTAATACAGATGCTACTATTTAACCTTGAGGGGAAAACCCCCCAGAAACCCAAATAATAGGACTGAAGTAAGTTCAGCTGCTTTGAGGTCTTAGAACAAAGCAAAACTAAGAACTTCTGTGACTTAAAAGCCAGCATTAGTATACCCTTTCTTTTACATTTACTTCTCATTATTTGCATTACAGCATTAAAGTCTTCATATGCAATTTCTTTACTCTTATTTTCCATTCATTTACTAGAGTTTGGTAATGGTACCAATACATTTTCTTCTCAGCTCAAAGACAACCTTGCCAGCAGGTATTGTCGGCATGCTGGGACTAGCCCCAGTGAAAGTTGTTGCAGCAGAAGTACCTCAGGTGGATGTGTTAGAGGTCCTATGGTACCAAGGGTACAGCACAAGGCACACCAACACACACAGAAACAGGACAGAAATGATTAACCAGACTATTCAGGTATTCTAACAAAAAAAAAAAGGCAAGTTTGTGATGAAAATCTCAGTGCTCTTGTGGAATATTTGACTAGACTTAAATGCCTAAGTTTATGAGGTGATTACCAAATCCAAAGTAAGACATTTATACAACTTTAAAAGTATGAACCTGAAGAAAACTCTCACACGACCCCTTCAGAGCTTTGCCATTCATATGTATAGCAGTATCATTTACCATAGCTCCTTAACTCCTTCCAAGTTCTGGCATTGCCTATTGGTCTGGCATTGCATCTTGGTTATGCTGGGAACCTTGGTGTTCTTGCCCCAAAATGTCAAAAGGCATCACTAAATCCCTAGGATATATCTGACAAGCATCCTGGCAACCCTTTGAAGTACTATTTTTCCTAGGTGTTGGAAAACAGAACATGCATTTCAACTAAAATACCCTTTTTCTTACTGTTTAAATCACTTATAAATACAAAACAGGTTTTCACGTTTTAAAGAAAAGTCTCGTGCACGCAAAAGAGCTTTTTTCCTGTGTGAAGAAGCTCCTACTACAACCTAAAGAATATTTGTGTTCTATGTCCTAACTAAAAAACATCCTCAGAAATTTCCTTGTAAGCGACACTGGGCAGCACTGTAGTCTTGTATTTGAAAATGCGCACCTTCCTAAGACTGTTAAACTTCACACTATGCCAATTCAACCACAAGATGAAACACACTCCAGCACAGAATGCACCAACATTGTGCCATATTTGTCACAAACTGGGTTGCACATTATAAAATTAAAATTGGAAGAAGCTAAAGTAGTGAATGGATCCAGACCTTGGCTTCATTATTGATCCAAAGGATGTCATTAAGAGTGTACAGTTTCATGGTCCCATAAATTGTTTCTAAAATAGCAAAGAAGTGCCAGACAAGTGTTTCAGTAATCTCACCTCTGTCTGGATCTAAGCAAGATAAAACAGTAACTACAAAGAGACAACACAAACACAAAATAGTCCACATTTTATTGCAGTAAAAAAATTATACCCAATCTTAGAAGAAACAGGATTCATATGCGGTGTCTGGCCATAAAATACTGCACGTGCAGTGCAATAAAATAAAATATTACAAAAAATGACATTTGAAACAAACAAACCACTTTTCAAATGCTGTCTCTCTTGAAAATTCAGAATTTATTTTCATGCTTATGTTTTCTACAAAGAGTGAAGTAATCAAAACTAACTGTGTTCTGGAGGATAATGAAGCACACCTGTAGAATCAGGCAGCAGTTATGGCTGACAGTCTGCTGTTTTAGACATGGTTGTATCAATTCTGCCAAGAACCACTTATCTTCTTTGTAGAACGTAGCACTATAATCCAGTAAAGCTCCAACAAAGGGCACTCTGTGTTGCTTGCACAACCATCTTTTCAACTTTTTCGCAAATCATCTCCTTATTGCAGTGTCTTGGGTAAAGATGGTTGTTTAAAGTTGAGCTGTTGCCTGTATGTTTCCCCGAGCACACATATAACAACCATATATACACTACTTCTGTTGATGCATCTCTGATTTCTTGTCTAAGATAAGCACACTTGATTAACATCAGTGGACTTGATCCCATTAAGATACTAACAATCTACTTCTTGTGTAAACTCACAGTCTCTGTAAAAGGCTAAGTGAACTCACAAGATCCAGATCCAAGTTACAGATTTTCACATCAAATGGCACACTTCTCTTGTCACACAGTTGCTAACTTCCTTGAATCCAGTTTTACCCCCAGAAGTTCCTAATCCGCTTGACCATTTTTGAGGTAAGATACAAAAAGTTTTGAATGAGTCTAAATTAAAACACACCTATTCACTTTTAACAATCTCTTCTTAATTTTCACTGAAGACCAAAATTTTAAAATTTATTTTTCAGTCAGAGACTAATAAATATTAGACTAATAAATATTATTATTTTTCGGTCAGAGACTAACAAGAGTTAATAAATACTTCTCAGAAACACTGTGTTGATACGCCACCTAGGACAGCAGAACTAATCTAAGACCTAAATCTGAAAACTTGAGAAACAGGAGGATGGGTCAATGCTGTTCCATAGGGAAAAAGCCTACCCAGCCACTGCTGGGAAAGGCTCATGTGGAGCAGAGCCTTTTGTTTTTGCAGCTTCTTACCCTGTCAGGCATGTGGTACAGTTATGCTGAGGACAGTATATAGAATACAAAACAGATAAAGGAATGGAGCTCTGGAGAAGGAAAGTAAAGGCCCCGAGGCTTTTAGATGTAACTGGGATAGAAGAATGATGGGAGACAGCAAAGGTCAGCTCACCTACCCTGGACTGGGCCAACAACTTGACCTAGTGAGAGAAGCTGGAGCAGTCCTAAAATGGCAGACGGACTCTGTGGCCATTATGACTGTATTCTGTGGAAATGCAAATAAGTCAGTGTTATGCCTTGTATGGAGAAAGGGTTCAATTATCTTTTTATCGGCAAAAAGTGTGATGGTGAATTAAAAAAGAAATTAATCTTAGAACTGTGAAATTACAATGATTTATTTGTACACACTAGCAACACTTATTTCAATATGTGCCTCCACAGCACAGATACCCAGAAAAACGTTCTTCTGACTTTAAGAAGGATCATTCACATTCATAAGGAGTCAGAATGTCCTGCTGGCCTTTTAGCAGCATGCTTTTAGCAAAAAAAATCCACAAGGATCCAGCTGTTCTTTCCCACTGAGGTAAAAGCAAGTGTAACAATTGTGTCCATTCGCACTGACATGAAACAACCTGATTCAAGTGGCTCTTCAAAAGGCATTACCATCACCTAACCTTATTGCTACTAAGATTAAAAAGGAGATTAATCTTATTTTTCAAACAGTTCAGTGTAAATTAAAAGACATGGAAAAAAATCATAATATGAGAAACTGCAGACTCCTAGACAATTCTTTATGAACCACTTTAAGACTTTATTTCATGCAAAACTAACCAAAACAAACTCTTTTAGGTATTTCTAATTAGATAAAGTCTTGAAAACTATCATATTCCTTACAAGAAAACCAAGCACAATTTTCTAATGAAATTGGCTTGTCCTCTACTTACATGCAAGCACAATATTATAAATAATTTCATTAACACTTTTAAANATTTCTGGTTTGAGACACTGCTTCCATGCAAAAAAATAACTAATCTCTAATATGAAATTAACTCTCTTATCCCCAGAAATCTAGAGCTGAAATTTCTCTATTCAGCTCATCCCATATTTGCAGTTTGATTCACTGTCCTAGCAAAAAAATTGGCAAATTCAAACTGTCTGGCAAAGCTGCAATTGATAGATCCAGTGACTGATTGGCATATACTGGACCTCTGTGGATGGCAAATTATTTATTGCAAGTTGAATTTCATTTTTCTAAAAGACAAATAATCTGGAATACATGACAGAATTAGTATATAAAATATTCTGTATTTTTTTAAACTTCAGATTTGAAATTACTGAACATCTAATTTAGCCCCTGTGGAGTCTGAAGGGAAGAGTCATTACTTCACTGATTTGTAGTTTTGGAGGGAAAAAAAAGCAAAACACTAAAAACCATGATTAGTATGCAGGATGACAGAGTCACAGAAATGGAAACAAAAATAATAATCAGCATTGGAAGCAGAAGAGTTTAACAGCATGCTTGAATTCAGAATTATCTACAGCAGAACTCCAAATGCTTGCACAGTAGTTGTAAAAATCATCCTCTCTTACAAACTTTTCATCTTTGCAAAAAGGCATAGATTCAGTGGTTACACTACAAGTAAATTCTCCTTCTCATGGTGTACACCAGAATACAGGGCCCAGCCTAGTTGTACACAACAGCAAATTCAATGAAGATCTATGTTTAACTGTAGGACAGAAGGTAATTATTTTTGTGCAAAGATCATTCTGTTTAGTATGTTTTCTTCAATTTAGATGGACCTCATTATATCTATGATTTATAGAAAGAAGAGTGAGAGGTAATGCACAGAACAGGATTTGTTTTGAAAGAAGAAAAGAAGAAAATATCCTAGATGTTTACTCGAGATCTACAGATCTCCAGAAACTTTCATTTGCTGTTAGGACAGTAAAATGTTCTGTCATCAGATGTTACAAGATTATTTGGAAAAAAAAATAAGTATCTTTCTTTTTTTCACTCGGTTTCCCCCCATGACTGATGCAAATGCAACCTAGGAAAATTGAACTGCGCTTGGCTTGCATCTATTGCTAAGGGAAAAAATACAAAAAAGAACTGTTAAAAGACAAATACTAAGTTGCGTACAGGAAGCTTTAATTAACAAAGATAAAAAGGGAAAAGGCTATGAAGTATTTTTAAATTAATTCCCTGTCTCAAACTGCTTTTGCACACATGTAGCTCCAAGACTACTAAGACTCAGACCTTTTCAGCCTGCCATTACACAAACACCAAGTGTTGTACAAACACTTGCACCACACAGTAACAGCATAAGAATTTGCACCAATTTTCCTGATTTTATTTGTCCATCTGAGAATAAATGAGTACTTTTTGCAAGAGAAAAAGCAGCATCATAATTTAAGCTTCAGAATAAATAAGAATGGAAACACATTTTCATATACTAAACAATTATTCACTAATAAACAACATTATTGTACAACTGCTTTCTGTTCCTTGCCTGGATAATTACTGAAGTGTAAAAACCACAGGCAAGGAGATGCAAAAAGGCATATTGGTTTAGGCTTCTCATTCAGAATTCCTTCAGTAAGGAAACATTCCTTACAATTCCAATGAAGTCATGAAAATCAGGTTGTCAGCTTAAATAGGGAAAGATATGTTTCATTTACATATGTGCACTTATTTCCATACTTCAAATTAAACAGGATAACATCATAAGAACTTTGAGAAGTTTCTTTTTCTTATACATGGTTTTATCTTGAATG
Source organism: Tichodroma muraria (assembly GCA_013390105.1). Classification (NCBI taxonomy): domain Eukaryota; kingdom Metazoa; phylum Chordata; class Aves; order Passeriformes; family Sittidae; genus Tichodroma; species Tichodroma muraria. The sequence goes on along the minus strand of WAAG01007863.1, from coordinate 3,550 downwards.
TGGACTGTGTCTCACTGGACCCTCCTGCTTTGAACAGAAATTGTCCCAATATGCAGAATCCTCAGGTGCGACTGGAATACCAGATGCAACTAAATCGTCAAAAGTCAATAAAGTAAATTGCGGTTGGTTCGGCTCCATGGAATGGACCTAAAGAAAACACGTATTAGCGTAACATGAATCAATAATTATCAATTTTTTTCCTGTAAAATTCTATGTCATGTTTAAACTACACATTGCTTACTGAAGAAGAAATACATTCTACACTTGAGACTAATGTCACTTCCCCTCATTTAGACTACGCAGTAACTATTAGAAGCATGTAATAGGCCACACAGAAAATTGAGTTTTTCATTGAAACACAGTTCACAAAACTGATGGAACAAGGGCTATAGAATGCTGCAAGTATGACAGAATGACAGTTTAAGTCCAGTAAAAAAGAAAAAGATCACCATCAAACAAACTGTAATTCATTCTTCAGCAGATATGATTGAGACAATTGTGCGAGGATTTATTCCACTAGGTGTGCCTATTTATACTCTTTTTAATACCAGTAGTCACTGGCATTTTGCATGCTTCTCTCAGACTCTAACTTAAAAATTAAAGTGGTCATAATCAACCTCCAATTTCCCATGTTAAATCCAATTAAATGTGGCCTGAGATATTAGAGGTTGCAGTGTCATGGTCTCCATGTTAGTTTCATCACTCCAAGAAAAAAAAAAAATCACATTTCAAAGAAGAAAAAGATTTGGGTTTTTTTTCTTTTGAGCACACTACTGTGCAGCCTGCTGTATGCTGTCTCCAAATGCAATTGTTTCCAGACAGAGGGCAGATAGTACAGCTTGCATGAATCAAACATAAACATAGCTGATTCTTCTAAATGGGCATTTGCTCGAGCGACATATTCTTAATGTTTAATATTTCATAAAATTCAGTAGGGCTCCTCTGCAGTGGTGTTACTCGGTACATCAGACACACTGACTCATTTTTGATGAGCCTGTCAGGGTCTCTGTGTGGTGGTACAGCCCTCTGGCGTATCAGCCACTCCTCCCAGTTTGGTGTCACCGCCAAACCTGCTGAGGATGCACTGCACCATCATCCAGCTCATTAACGAAGATGTTACACAGGACTGGACCCAGTACTGACCCCTGGGGCACAGCACTGGTAACCGGCCTCCAACCAGACTTGGAAGCACTATCACCTCACCCTGGGCCCAAACATTGAGCCAGTTTCCAATACACCTCACTGTCTGCTTACCCAGTATTTTTCTAGGAGGATCTTACGAGAGACAGTGCCACAGATAGAAGGTACTGAAATACAGGTAGACAATTACCCACTGCTCTAACCTCATCTACCAGGCCAGTCATTTCATTGCAGATATTTACCAAGTTGGTCGAGCATGACTTTCTCTTGGTGAAGCTATGCTGACTAGTCCTCATCATTTTTTTGTCCTTGCTGTGCCTGGAAATGGTGTTCAGAATTAGCTATTCTGCCACCATTCCAGCAATCATGGTGAAGCTGTCAGACCTGTAATTGCCTGGGTCCTCCTTCTTCTGTGTCTTTGGGCACTACTCCCAGTCCCCGTGATCAACCAAACATTATTGAGAGGGGCCTTGCAATGCCAGCGGTATCCCATAAATATTCACTGACTTACGTCCATCCAGTCTGCTCAAGCATTCCCTGACCTAATCCTCTTCCACCAAGGGTCTATCTTCCTTGCCCCTTCCTCTTTCATCCCTGAAACCTGGGATTCTTGACAGCCAGCCCTGCTAATAAGTATTGACACAAAGGTGGCATTCAGCACCTCAGCCTCTTTCAACATTTGTCTTGTTGAGCAAAACCCTTCCCTTTGGCTTCTTTGCCAAAGAAATGTGTGGGGGGTTTGCCACTTACAGAAATGCTTCTTTTTGCTTTGAATATCTCTGGTCAGATTAAATTCTATTTGGGCTTTAGCTTTTCTAACTTCATCCCTGGATGCTCAGATAATATTTCTGTATTCTTTCATGTCACCCATTCTTGCTACCGCCCTCTGTATGCTTCCTTTTCTATGTCCAAGTTTGGCTAGGAGCTTCCTGTTCATCCATGCACACCTTCTGGCCTTTTTGCCTGACTTCATATGCAGTGAGATGGAACTCTCCTGAGAGTGGAGGAGATGATCCTTGAATATTAAGCAGCTTTCTTGGGCTCAGCTTTCCCCCAAGGCCTTATCTCACAGAATGCCTCTTTGTCCTTTGAGGAGGATAAAGTTTGCTCTCCTCATGTTAAGGGCTGTGCGTCATCCTCACTGGCCCAGGATCCTGAACCCCACCATCTCATGCTCTTGGAACCCTACAGCCACAGAGAGATCTCTGACTCATCATGTTTGTTCCTCATCCTGAGTGCACTGGTATACAGGGGCTTCAGAGGCACTCCAGCACGCCGAACTCCAGCAGAAGATTTGGGGATTTTGCTCATAATTGTGCCTTGTAGACCCTTCCTTGCTTACGTCCAAGTGCTGGAGGTGATTCAGTCCAAGGTCAATTTTGAGGATTTTGTTGTCCCTTTCTGTCACATCGATGAAGGTAAGTCAGTAAACAGGCAAAAAGCAAAAATTCTCCACTTCAGTATTTGAATAGCAGGCTACTATTAGGAATAAATGCAGAGACAACAAAATGGTTTGTGCTTGCTGTAACACAGAAAAACTCTTAGCTGTCAATGCAGACTGAAAGCAAAAAAGATTGAGCTGCCTCTCACTTTGTCCTTACACAACTGACGTGGCGTTGAGACACTTCTGCTCATCTGATATTTTGGAGATGAGGTAAAGCTGCAGGAATGGTGCCTGGAGCCTTGCAAGTGACATTACAGATGCATACCAAATACGAACCAAGCCTCTGAGCTACGTAGCTGTTAACAGATGCAGTCTGAACTTCAGCACGTGCTCGTCTGAAAAAGTGTGTCCTGAATGAATTCATCACAACTCTTGTGAAATATAGCAAGTGATGGACAGAAGACATTTTATACCCTACACAGGATTTATAAAGAATTTTAAACTCAGCCATCTTTTATTGAAACTAGCCTCAGATAAATGTCTAGATCTAGGTTAAGAGCACAGATAAATGTTCTGTTTCCTCAAGCATACAGCAGTCACTAGCATTTTGATAAGAGTTGACGCTAGAGATTTTAATTACAGTACATTGACATAACAATTGGTCTTTCCTGGGAATTGTAGGTACATGCTATCATTTTGTGAACAAAGCTGAAAATAGATGTTCTGCAAGCAGGCCATAAGGAATTACTCCTGTGATTGCAGAGAGGGAACAGACACAAACACTGACATCCTGAAACAACTGGGTAACATTTACACACATATTAAGCTAGAATGAACAACTTTTTCTTTTGACACGTCTATCAATAAGTAGAATCCTTTTCATGGTTCTTTTACAAAGAGAGAAGGCAATTTTCATTTGCTCCATGTTCCTATTAGAAGGAGGCTAAAAAGCCACAATGCAACAGTACATAAATTTTCACCTAATTTTCTTACTAGGGAGTCTCAGAATGCTCTCTTGTTCTGCTT
>WAAG01007862.1:16636-71966 GCA_013390105.1 Tichodroma muraria | reverse complement strand
AATCACAGAATCCTTTGGCTTGGAAAAGGNTGTTGTGAATTACCGAATTTGTCAGGTTAGCAGCACAAGAGCAAACTGTTCAGACAGAACAATGCTTCACAAAATGCAATTTAACTTATTTTCTTAATTGTGGGCTGATTCTGATTTATGCTAATTCATAACAGATTATGAACTCCACTATGTAATTGGAAAAATGACCATAAAACTTTCACAATGCTAGAGAGGTTTCTGGTTATTTGGTTTTACACTCCATCGCTTACGAGGGCTGGCACACACATGGCAGGGGCTGTGTCCCCATGTCCCCCCGACACAGCCATCGCTTGCAGAGCACAGCCCAGCTCCACGCAGCAAATGAATTATCGAGCACTGAGGCTGCTCTGTGAGGGGCTGAGAAAGGGACACATCCTCCACGGAGAAGCTGAGGCACAACAGGATGTGACCAGGTATTGCCCCAGCCCTGGAACTGTCCAAGGGCAGATTGGACAGGGCTTGGAGCACCCTGGGATAGCAGAAGGTCCCTGCCCATCGCAGGGGGTGGAACGGGATGAGCTTTGAGGTCCCATCCAGCCCAAGCCATTCAGGGATTGTACGACGAGGAGCTGCTCTAGTCGCTGGGGCTGCCTGGGGGCCTCTCTGGCTCCCATCCTGCTCGGCCTCCTGGCCTGGCAGGAGGATGGACCAACAGCGACCGAGGCGGAGGGGAAAGCCACATGGCCAGTATCTCAGGGAGCAAATCCCCCAGCAGAGCACTGCAGCAGGACATGGAATTGCTACATTTGAAGTCCTGGCTGTAAGATTTTTTACCCCGGGCGTGCATCTGCGGGGGCCTGAGCCGGAGGGGAGCGAGGGGCTGGGTGAGCAGCCGCCTCCAGAACCGGATGTTGGAGCTGTAATTGGTTTTCAATGATTGTATCTTTTCCTGTGCTACTGCCGTACATGCCTGGGGTTTGTACCATACTGAAAATCAATAAAAATGCATGAAAAAAAGTTCTCCCACCCCCCTTAAAAGTTAAATAATTTTGTTAGGATTCTGGCACTGCTATTTTAAATCAGTCTTTGTTTCTCATCCCGAGCCTGAGACTCGCTGGGGTTTCCCCCAGGACCCAGCGAGGAGTCAGCGCCGTGTTCCAGCCAGATGTGGTGCAGGACACAAGGTGCTGTCACCTCGGTCACCACAGACACTCTGGCTTATATGGAGGAGTTGGAGCCAGGAGAGAGATTGATTCTCCCCCCAGTTATGGGGAAGCCTGTGTGGCAGGAGGAGCCAGTGCTCCTCACGCTACTCTGATGTCCCTCTGCACAGCTCCTCAGGACCAACGTAAGCAAAAACACCTCACACCGTGTCACCAAAACTACTGGCTTTTTCTTTCCTGACATATACAACAAACCATAAAAACACAGAGCTTTTTGGGTGGGAAGAGACCTTAAAGTCCATCTCATTCCCACCCACTGCCATGGGCAGGGACATCTTCTGCTATCCCAGGCTGCTCCAAGCCCCAGTGTCCAGCCTGGCCTTGGGCACTTCCAGGGATGGAGCAGCCACAGCTTCCCTGGGCACCCTGTGCCAGGACCTCACCACTCTCTCATCACTCCCCCTCTGATAGTGGGAAGCCATTTTCCCTTGTCCTGTCACTGCAAGCCCTTGTCCAAAGTCCCTTTCCAGACCTCTTAAGCTCCTTCAGGCACTGGAAGGGGCTCTAATGTCTCCCCAGACCCTTCCTCTTCTCCAGCTAAACTAAATTTTATTCTAAATTTTATTCTAAAGAGAATAAAAGAAGAAAAAAACCCACAACAACCAATTTACTCTCCACTCCAGATTAGGATTGGGATAGAGGTGCCACAGGAGGTAAGGTGGCATTCCCCCTGAGGACAGGGGAGCTCCTTCAGGAGATGCAGGGATTCGGGGCAGTGTAAGAGACACGGCCGATGGCCTGGCTGGCCGCTCACAGCTCCAGCACCAGGAGCCCCTGCTGCTGCCAGTGCCGAGGGAATGGCACAGCTGGACAAGGGGCAGGACACTCACGGACACCCCCAGCACTCGCCACGGGGTCAGACTGACCCCGGGGAGCCCTGGTACAGTCTCATCCCTTTTGGATACAGGGATCCAAATCCACTGCTTCGCTCTGGCTCAGTGGCTGACCATCAAACCCAGACCCTGAAAGGAGTGCTTCATGTTAAATGGCAACATTTATATTCCTGAAGAAAAAAAAAGACTTTGAGTTTGATAAGAATATTTTGTTTACACAAGCAAAACTTTGCATTTGGACTGTGGGCTTTTTAAGAAAGTTCTGTTTCAAATTAAAATCTTGCTAACAAAACATAGTGATTTTAATTTTTTCTGATTTTTCTAAAATATCTTCATTTTTATTCAATCTCTTCCATTTAACATAGCCTTGCAAACCTTTAAAAACTGTTTTTCTGAAAAGAAATTATTTCCCTCTATGTCTGGGTCCCCACAGGAGCCTTTGCTCCACAACCAACACATACACACGTCTCCGAGTTCAGTACTTTGTCACACTAGGCTGGCCCCACAGTCTGGAATTCCTCAGGAATTAAAGCCTTACATAAACACAGCATTTAACTCCATTACAATATAATAATGATTTTTAAACAACATTGTAATAGGTTCTATAATTTTTTTTTTAAGTGCATATAATTGTAGTGTCACGGTTTCCTTCGCTCCGTAACAGCCCAGTCAAAGCAACAGATACAAAGGTAAACACAACTGGGAAGGTACCGAGCACTATGTGGCCCCTTTCCCAGGTTTAGAACTTGCTTTTCCCAGCTGCTCCACAGACAGCCCATGCTAAATGCGGGACAATTTGTGTATTCTTAAACTAAAATATTTTTCAGTTAAAGCAAGCATAAATTATTTATTCATTTGTATTTGCATTTAAATACTTGAAAAATGTCCAAATTAACTGCTTTGAAAATTGTTCCAAAATGTCCCCCTAGGCTGTGACCTTGTGGCCAAGTCTAATCTCAAAGCAAATTGAAAGAAGGGCTCGCACTGAACACATCCAGCAGCTCAGGATGTGCTTTGCCCACAGAACCAATGCAGCCATTTGCAAACTCAGCCAAGTGCTGGGTTTGGGGCCCACACCTGGGTTCCAGACTGGGGTTTTCCACCATGTTTCCCAAGCCTAGAGCTGATGACCCAAGATTTTGTTGGGAAGGTTTCATTCATCCAGCTTGGTGGCGTCCTTGAAGCTCCTGTTTGCAGCCATACCCAGCTCAGCCTTCCCTTAAAAATCCTTCCCGATGTTTGTGGTTGTGGTGGAAAGCACTGAGTTTCAGAAACCAGAATTCCAAGGAAAATAGGAACTACATCAGTTTTAGTACTCCATACATATTTGTGTCAAGTCTGTGCTTTAGGGAGCTCAACTCACAGCCACGACAGTGGTTTCATTTTCCATCCCCTGCGTGTACCTACACCCAGCTCTGCACCCACGGCCCGACTGTGGCACCTCAGAGCCCTGGGCTCACATCCCAGCCTGGCCACAGAGCTCCAAAGCCCAGCACCATCTGGGAGTGGTCCCCATGGCAAGCTTAGCTGCAGGCTTGTCCTTCCTTTGTCATAAATCTGGTTTCTGCAAAGAGCAGAATCACAGCAGATTAATTCCTTACACCGTCCCTCACAAGGAGAACTGCTGAGAGGGAAGGGAGGAAGCCCAGGCACTGCTCTAAGATCTCAGCCAGCTGCAAAATGTCATGAACCAGCAAGAGAGGTGGTTTCCTGACAACATGTGTCCTGATTCCAGTTCCCCCAGATGAGGGGGAGCTCCTGTGCTCATGATTATTCTCCTTTCAGGGACAGAATGAAGAAAATAGATATAAAAGGGAATTCCTGCATGTGCAGAAGAGGACAAGTGTCAAGAGTTTGTCTGTCAAACCTTTGGTGGAACACACATTTAACTAAAGAAGTATCAGGGAGGTTTGTTTTACTTAATATTTAAAATCAATAATAAAATTAATTCTAAATCAAGAGAGCACGATGGACCTGGGTTTGGAGTTCTTAATCTAGAAACCAACTTGGAACCTCACCTGAGTGCATCAGCTCTCTCTGTGGCTCTCAGAGTCTGCAGACCTCCAAGTTGGGGAGTATGTCAGGATTTCACCAGTTTGACCTCTAGGTTTGGGTCCCGGTATGCTCTGAAAGACCCCACACATCCTTGCTGGACCCCTGGGCAGGGGGGTCACTGAGCAAGCCCCGAGCGTGCGGCTGGGCAGGCTCCGGAGACAGGGCTGTGTCCTGGGGCTGTGTCCTGGGGCTGTCCCCAGGGGCTGTGTCCTGGGATTGTGGCTCTGGGGCTGTGTCCTGGGGCTGTGGCACTGGGATTGTGGTGCAAATCCTGGGATTGTGGCTCTGGGGCTGTGTCCTGGGGCTATGTCCTGGGGCTTTGTCCTGGGATTGTGGCTCTGGGGCTCTGTCCTGGGGCTGTGGCACTGGGATTGTGGCACTGGGTTTGTGTCCTGGGATTGTGGCTCTGGGGCTGTGTCCAGGGGCTGTGGCTGTGCTGTCACGTGCCAAAGACATGAACCATGGTGCAATGATCACCCAAGGTGTTACTGAAGTGAGTGGAAAGGAGTTGGTCATGCTGTGCATGGTGTAGTTGCTGTTTCTTTTATGCCATTTTATAAGAGTGCGTGATTCTTCAACAAAACCTTAAAGGAAACATCCCTAGTCTTCCCCTTCCCCAAATACTCATGTGTCAATTTATATAAAACAAAACCATTTACTAAGAAAAGTAAAAATACTAAAACAGCGATATAAACAGCAAAGGAGGCATTACAGCTTCCTGTAAATAAGTTTAAAACTTGAAGGTAGAAAAAATTATTAAATTCTAGTCACGAACAAATGGATTGGCTGGCAATCTCTGTGGCACAGCTTGCTTGCTTCCCACCAGCCTTCTGAGGTACTGGGCAATCCCAAATGACATTTGCCCAGGGAAGCTGTGGCTGCCCCATCCTAAGGCCAGGCTGGACCAGGCTTGGTGCATCCTGGGATAGTGGAAGGTGTCCTTGCCCATGGCAGGGGGTGGAACGGGATGAGCCCTTCCCACCCAAACCAGTCTGGGATTCTGTGTTTCCAGGATGAGGGGACTCCTAAAGCTTCCACTGCTACTGCAGCCCCTTCCCACTGCAGGGTCTCTGGGTCAGAGCCCTCTGAGAACCACAAGCTCAGCTCCAGTCCCTTCTCCTGGCTTGGGGGCAGCCTGTGCTCAAGCACAGAAAATTATAAAAGCTTTTGTCAGGGAGCGTCTCCATGCTGGGAGAGAGGCTGGGGTGCCAGAGGGGAGCAGCAGCCCTGCCCTGCAGCGCACAACGTCAGTGCTAAGCTCCCCTCTTCCTCCTTCCTGGAGCAGCACTAAGCAGCCCCTGGGTCCCCGCCAGTTTCCCCTCCTCAGGTCATTTCTTGCTCTCTTTTTAACTCTCTCCAGCTCCCGTATCCACGATTCCAGCTCCGCACAGCAGCGAGGGCCGGCGGGCCGTGCCCCACGAGCAGCAGGAGCGGTGTCCCGGCACCAGCACGGGCACCCCGAGCCACGGCGGCGCTCCGGCAGCACGCTCTGTCCCCGGTAAATAACCCTCGGTGTTCACATGGATTATTTAGGCTTTCTGATGAAACTGCAGAAATGCCACTGCGGCGGCCGCGCGCCCAATCAGGCGGCGGCTGCCTGACCCCGGCCCCGCCGCGGCAGCGCTGCCTCAGCTTCAAGGGGAAAAACCCTCCTTGTCTCTCGTTAGCCCTTCTTTTATGATCTAGGATTCTGTTAATAATGACTCCGTGTTACATAAAACAGATACATTAATGTCACCAAGTCCCAAAAGTACTGAATCAAGCTGACTCCTTCAGAAAGGAAGAAAGTAATAGATACGAGCCTTAATAAGAGCACGGATCCGAAGGATGGGAAGGGCTCCACCAAATCGCTTTCTCCTTCCTATTTGAAATGGGGGATTTAAAGGGCCATGCAGCTGGAGAAGATCAGAGTCGTGGCAAGATAACTGTGAACATGCCATCAAAGGGAGCAAATCAAACGTGATTTTAGGTGGTGTTGCAAAGGCACGCTCAGCCTGCTCCACCTGCCCGCTCCGCTCCCAGGTGCTAATGGGGAAAGGAGATGGAGAGCCTCGGCAGCCCCACAACCTGGCACTCACCTTTCATCTCCGGAATGAAAGTGCTGGCCTAGACCAGCAGCTTTGGAGAAATAAGTTGCCTGGACTCAGTTTAGAGGAAAAAGTGGCCAAGTCTTTCACCTATGCACACGGCTATTTCTACTCCTCTACAGCTGGAGCAGATGTTACAATTAAAAGCAACACCCAGTGACCATTAGTGCTTGACAAATATTAAAACAGAAAAAAAACTCTTATCAGAGGGATGAAAATACTTAAGTGACAGAACCAGTCATGTCTGAAAGCTTCAGAAAAGAAAACGCAGGACAGTCTGACCAAGCAGTCTGCAATGGAACGTGACACAGAAGAGAGGTGTGATCAGAATCAAACACTGGTGGTCCCACACAGATACAGGGTGCACACCTGGGTGGCAAAGTCCCTGTGAACTGCGCCCAGGGAACATGAAAATTGATTAATAAATTTGTAAGCACTTGCAAGTAGTTTAAGGAAAGAAATATGATATGAAAACCAAAGTTACGTTTGTTCAATCTTACTTAGCTGGGCATCCACCAGCCAGAGACAGGGCAGGTGTTTGGATTCCCACCTTGGTGAATTTGTGCAAAGGTAAAACCCTAAGGCCAAGATGAGGCTATAAACAGACAGAGCGCATTTTGTAGAGTGGCACCGATACATAAGGCTGGCTTTGGCAAAATGAAAACACAAGGAGGAAACATGAGGCCTGATGGGGCCCCGGGGTGGTGCTCCAGAAAGATGGAATCAAGGCAGGAAAGTGCCACCAGCCACAGAGAATGCAATATCCAGAAGAACTCAGGATTTACCTTATGTAGATATGTAATGAACAGGGGAAAATCTAAATTAATGGTAGAGGTCTGAGTGACAGACTTCTGCTTCCTTCTCTCTCGTGGCCTGCTGAGCCTGGAAGCCAGAGAGTGGAAGGATGTCTATGGACAGCAGCTGTGTCCAAAGCAGTGAGTGACCACTGAGCAAAGCCAGCAACACCCAAACCGTGGCAGTGGGGAGCATGAGGGGGAAAGCAGGAAGCAGAAGGTTATTCCTTAGGAAACCTCCAGGCTCCACCAACACTGTGGAATCTCCTGTTCCTGGTTTGCATCTGGACTACCTCTCCCAGCAGAGCCTGGGAGCAGCTCTATACCAGCACTCAAGTGCCATCCAGACTCATCTGTACAAACAAATCCAAATTCAACTCCCCTGACAGAGATCCTCCCGGGGATTAGGTCTATTAAAATTTGTATTTTGCAATTACTTCAGTTTGCTTTGCTTCTTTTCAAGGTTTTATGCTAAATTACATGGATGGAGGGTCACGCTTTGTTTAAAAGATCTGTTTTTCCTGGGTTGTGCCATTGTTGGAACAAATTTTAAATCATGTGATACAATCACCATTTTGATAGATAGGGTCACTTTTAACCAGCCTGTGTTTAATAGAGCAAAATCTGGCTTAATCTACTAATTTTTAATTTAACATAAATAAAGAACATGACAGGTCAGCCACTTTTCCTAATGCCATACTATAAAATGCTCAATCTGGGATGAGGTTTGTGTTTATGCAGCTCACCATGACACAGCAGGCACCACCACTATTGGGGAGAAAAAGCCCATCTCTGTGTGCCTGTTCCAAGTTCACAGAGCGGCCGTACCAGTTCTGATCTCAGAGTGGTATGAGAATTAATTTGTGAACAACCAAAAGTACAATGTAAGTGCTAGGTGCAATTATTTCCAGCGCTAACTATCTCATGATGATGGCAGATAGGAGTTAGACAGCAATGAGACTGAAACTGTGCTTATTTCATTATTGCATAGACAATGCCAGCCCTCAAAGCATGCCAGGCATTTTCCAGATCAGAGGAAAGTGTGATCCCTGCTCTGAGAGTGCCTAATCTAAAAAGTCAAAGATGAAAAGAGGGAAAGGAACTCTGGATACAAAGGAATCTATGTAGTGACAGGTCCCAGCTTGTTATTTTAATTAAAAATATGCTAAATCCTTCTTTTTGCCGCTTTCAGCCCTCTCATCCTGGCTCTAAGCTTCAATTCCAGTGTCCACATAACCTCTCTAACATCCACTGCTCCCTCCCCATAAAGAAGCTCTTCGGAGCCGTGTCAGTCTGGGAACAGGGTACATGGCAGAGGGTGACACTGGGCACGATGTCAGACCCCAAAGACTGGAAATCCAACAGATCCAGCCCAAATGTCCTTCCAGAGAGCCATGCATGTCCTGCCAACAGGGGCCTGGAATTCAGAGGCTTCTTGTGACTTACAGGGAATGAAATGAAGAAAAGTCCCCAGCAGTGGCTCCCTTGCACCTGCATCTGGGCACAGCTTGCAAAGGGCATCCACTGCCCTAAACCTGCCTCAGAGAGCCATCAAATCCCCTGAGCCAACACATAAAAACCTACTTTATCAATGATTACAGAGTGAGCCAGCGGCGTCGTGCTAGTTTAAATCTTGTCCAAGAGTTTTACCGGGGCCCAGAGGCCCCACTGCCACCTTCCTGCTGGCATGTCTCAAACTTGATGCAAAGGTCCCCTGGCCCCACTGCCCGTGCCCCACTCCCTGGCCCCTGGATCCCACTGGATATTCCTTCAGATGTCTAACAAGCGCTGAACACAACTGAGGTTTAGAGAGAGGCAGAAATCAATACGGCAGCTTCCAGCAGGCACGCTGGGGGATTAGCTGTCCCACGGAACAGCACCGGCGGCTCAGTGGGAGAGTCATGACTACGAATAGTGCACGAGGTTTATGAGGCTGGGGAGCAGCCTCTGGCCCTGATGACCTCCAGCTGGCAGGAGGAAAAGCCAGCCGGGGAAACGAGCACCCTCAACATCCCTGCTCCAGCAGCAGCAGCAGCAGCTGCAGCTGCCCTCGGCGGTGGGCAGGGCAGCAGTGGCCCCGGAGGTCACTCTGACACTGCCCGGCCACCGGTGTCTCCCACACTTCCACTGCAGCCCGGTGAACTTCGGCTCTGGAGCTTGAAAGGGAACAACCCAGGAAGCCGGCGGACTCCCCCCTCCTGGAAGTGTGCAAGGCCAGGTTGGGCAGGGCTTGGAGCAACCTGGGATAGGGGAAGGGCAGGGTGTGGAAGGGAACGAGCTTTAAGGTCCCTTCCAACCCAAACCATTGCATGATTCCATGATTCCAACCCAACAGCAGCAAATGGCAGGCAAGGCAGGTGGCACAGGTGAAGGCAATGAGATGAATCCTGGGAAACTGCTGGAAAAACCATGGAAAACTGCTTGGCTTGTACCATCACCAAAGGAGGTCCCATAAACCTCTAATAATAAGACACAGGACCCTGTGTCAATGCTAACAAGTTCTTCTCTCTTCAGAAATCTGAATCTTTGGGAGCTCTGCAAGAAGCAGAGGCAGGGTTAGGACAAGCACTCAGAGAGCAGAGCTGCTATTAGCTTAGCAAACATCATCTAATTTTGTGTGGTTTATGAGCTGAATACTTGTTGCTCCCAATTACTCTCATGTTTATTGTGGTCACTGTGTTGGAACTCTGAAAGCTGAAAGATGCAAGTTTGTCTTTAAATGTCAAAAATTGTGAGAAAACAGGGACTCCAGAGGAGAGGAAGGGGGAACTAATGTCCAGAAGGCCTTCAAGAATTAATGACATATTGGTACTATATTTGTATAGTTTGAGAGGTCTTTAATGATCTCTAAGGTTTCCAACATTTCTGGTTTACCACCCTGCAGGCTTCTGAGAACCCCAAGTGAATAAATGCTCAGCCCCTCCCTCCTAGAGCCCGCACAGCCAGGAACCTTCTCTTTTGCCCCAGAATCCGTGGTGGAAGCCGTGCTATCGGCCCACCCCGGCATTCTGAGGCTGCCCAGCGGGGCAACACGGTGCCCCCGGCGCTCGCCCGGGGCTCGGAGGGTACGGCCCCTGCCCCGCCCCGCCGAGCGCGGTCAGACAGCCCTGCCGTGGCCATCGCTGCGGGCGAGGAGCAGCCTCCGGCTCAGGGAACGCGTCGCTGTCCCCTCCCTGCACCGTCCGTGTGCCCCCCGCGCCCGGCTCTGCCTCAGCCGCAACTCCGAGCGCCCCGCTCGCCGCCTGCGCCCCGAGCGNACGGGTTCGGGCAGCACCGGCGGTTCCAGGGCAGTGTCCCCGCACGGGGATGTCCCCGCACGGGTTCGGGCAGCACCGGCGGCCCCGCCCGGAGCGCCCCCGGCTCCCGCGCCGCGCTCTGACCCCGCCGCGCACAGCGCCGTAAATCTGCTCCACCTGATGGGAGATGGGCTTTTTAGGATCTCTCCGGGTGCTTTGAGGTAGCACTTCCATGAACTCCGTGCCACAATAAATAACGCTACCTGCAATATGTCTTAGGGAACGTGGCAGCAGCCGCTGTCCTGCCATGAATTTTTATTCTTTTGCCGTCTGGAAGATAGATTCCAGATACAGCATTTCCCCGCACTTAGTGTCAAATCTCTTTACCCCTTTGCCCCGACAGAATGACAGGGACCACAAATAAAAGAATAAAAAAGAAGCATAGGAAAAATGGCCTGAGAGCAGAGGGAAAACACTAAGCTCCCCTCCCTCTGCAGCCGAGCAGCTTCAGATCTGACAGCAGTGACTAAGGCAGGGGCAGTTGGAATGGGAAAAGGCAATTTTTGAATGCTGCCAATGAGATTTCTGCAGGCGGATTCAACAGAAAGGAGCACAGAGACGAAATTTCTCTGAGGAGTATAACGTGTGCAACAGTGGAGAATATGGGAAAATACATTTGTGTGCCGGCCCAAACTGCTGTGCCAGGGATGGGGAAATGAAGTACTGACCCAATAAAGGAATTTTTAAAGAAAAAACCTTTTTCATCATAAAGAAAAGGGTCACATGCAATGACCAACAAAATGATCTAAATATTTGCAAACCTTGACCTGTAGATCTGATACCAAGGCCAGAGTGCAAAGCAGCAACGCTGTAACAATTACCAACAAGAATGCCCGGAAAAAATGCATGGAACTGGCACGAGAATGCTGCCAGGTTCATTGGGATGGCTGAGAGCCAGGGTGCAGGGCACCCCGCGAGCAGAGCAGGGCTGCAGAGCCCCGTGGAGCAGCTGGACTCGCACGGAGCCCCTCTCCAGCCGGGCTGCGGCCGGGTTGGGCAACCTCGGCGGGGCCAAGGAGAATCCTGGAGCCCAAGAGAGGCCAAAGCCCAGTCCTGCACCCGGGCAGGAGCCAGCCCAGGCACCAGCACACGCAGGGGCCCCTCTGGAGGAGGACACGGGCTGACCACGAGCAGAAGCGCCCCGCGCTGTGCCGGGAGGGACGTGGCCGCGGCTGGGGGGAGCCGATCCCATCTGTCCGCTCAGCGCTGCCGGGGCGGTGTCTGCAGCACCCCGCCGCTCCCGGGCTCCCCAGCGCGGGACGGACGCGGACGTTCAGGCTGGCAGGACAACATCCAGAGGTGCCTTCCAGCCTCAGCGAGTTTGAGACCTAGCCCGGGACCAGGCTTTGCTTTCTGCCTGTCACACAGAAACAACTGAGCAAACCACTCACACGACTCACTTAAAAAAATCCCAAACAAAGGCAGGTAAAATATTATTAGTTGTACAATCCCATTGGGACTGTGAGAAAGATCTGCTCAAACAACAGGATAACAGCTGGAAAAACTCTAGAAAGGGTAAACAGCTTCAAGTAGCCAGGATTTAATAGCGCACAGGGCTTTCCTCCTCTCAGTTTCCCCCTTCCAGTTCAGTGCCTTACAGAAAACCAACATCATGGCTCTTTCCACTTTGAATATCTGGGCTGCAGTGCAATCTTGTCTGAATTTGAAGACATTATTTTGCTTTCTTCCTTCACTCTGACGAAATTACCAAGTTTCATGTCCCTGACATCTAAAAGATATTAGGGTCAGCACTCCAGTACCCTCCCATTAATACACACATCCAGTTATAACACACAGTATGGCAAAGACCTCATTGTTCTGCCGTCGAGTCACCACGGCCCAGCCCTCAGGCGAAGCCAGAATCCATGGATGCCCTATGAAATATCCCCTTCAGCAGGTGTGAGCCCAGTTCACATCAAAAATGATGAGCCAGGGGTTGAAACACAGCTGCACAGCTGCCTTAACATCTATCCTCTTCCTATCTCCACTTCTGAAACTGAACTTTAAGCATTGGAACTAAGACTTTGCAAAACATATATTTTACTGAGCAACAGTTGCACAAAACCAGCCCCCCGAAGATGTCAAATGACACTTTTGCCAGACAGCAGAGTTAAAGTGAGGAGATTTACGAGGTCATTGACAAATGCAAGTATTGATTGAGTATTAAAGTGTCTTGTGATTAATACAGCCTTCGAAGTAATTAGTGCAGAAGATCTCTTATATCTCCCCATGTTTAAATAATGTATCTGTGAACATGCAGACCCCCTGTCAATCACTCCGGTTGAGGCCAAACATCATCTCA
Organism: Tichodroma muraria; assembly: GCA_013390105.1. Taxonomy (NCBI): domain Eukaryota; kingdom Metazoa; phylum Chordata; class Aves; order Passeriformes; family Sittidae; genus Tichodroma; species Tichodroma muraria. Next base: position 59,406 of record WAAG01007862.1, on the reverse strand, counting down.
CCTGATAACTCACTTGGAAACTGGGCTTCCTGCCTGTTCAGTCTTTCAAAACCAGCGACTCTTCCCTAATTGCCTGGGGTGACCTATATTTAGAGCCTTGCAGTTCAATGGGGGGATAGAGAAGGAGAGGGAGCAAGGAAAAATGCTAAAGCACCTTATTCCTACAATGGCACAAAACCCCAGGAGAAATTCAGAGGAACTGAATGGAAATGACATCATAGGAAAGGTTCTGGCTCTGGAGGGGCTCCACACTCTGGATTTAAACAGACTCTCCAAGCCCCTCTTGGTTAATCCTGGGAGTAACTTCTGCAGAGGGAGAAACCCCAGCTGGTGCTGAGGACTCTCAAACTGCAGCTGGCAGTCCTGGTGTCCCTGTTCGCTCTTGGTACCCACCAGAACAGCCAAAATCCCACCTGAACCGAGGCCACCAACAGGAAGATCAGGCTGCCAGCAGTTGCTACAGCTACATCTGAGCTTCCCCAGAGCAGGCCAGCGCTTACCGCTCCCTGGATCCAGGATGGAAACATTCTGCTTGAAATGCCACTTTAGGAAAAGATCAGCTTGACACCTTCTGGGGATTTTGGAGCCCACAAAGCACCAGGTACTTATCTAATGTCTTCTTAATCCCTTTTCTACCAGTCTCTAAGCAATTGCAATCACTTGGTTTCTCTGAAGCACACTTCGAGGCTGTTAAACATTTACTCCTTATTGGGTAAATAAGGTTCCAGGAAACAGTTCCTTCCAACTCACCCATTTCTGAGTTGCTATTTGATTGGTTGGAAAAAGCCAAGAGCTGATCTGTGACCCCACCAACATCTCACTCTTACACTTTCTACTAACAGGGACCAAGGAGAGGTGTAGAATATACAAGTATTCTGGAATTCTGCTAACACTGCACACTCTTCCTTCCTGGCCAGTGCCAGTGGGTGCAGAGCTGCAGCCAGTCCTGGTTTTGAGGAGAGCTGGGAACCCAGCACAAGTGGATGTCTGGAGAAGACACAGCCCTCACCTTTCATGGCCCGTCGTGCTTTCTGAGGTTAAAACACGCAACAAATGGGACTTAATCACCCTCAGACCTGAACAAATCAGAGCAATTCCTAAACTAATTCAGAGGGAGCAAAAAGAAGGAAAATAATCCTTCTTTGGAAGACAGTGAAAGAAACCCAAACCTGTGACTTCAAAGAATCACAGACTGGTTTGAATTGGAAGGGACCGTAAAGTTCACCTGGTGCCACCCTGTGCCATGGGCAGTGACACCTCCCACTGTCCCAGGTAGTTCCCAACCCCATCCAGCCTGGCCTTGGGCACCTCCAGGGATCCAGGGGCAGCCACAGCTGCTCTGGGCACCTGTAGCAGGGCCTGCCCGCCCTCACAGGGAACAATTCCTTCCCAAGATCTCAATTAACCCTACCCTCTGGCAGTGGGCAGCCATTAAAGCTGGGTCTTTTGGCCTTCTCTTTAGATGAAGAACTAGAAATATTCTTCTGCCTCTAGTGTTAATCTCACTTTCTTTTTTCTCACACCTGCTACTGTCCCATAACTCATGAGCCCCTCTTCCTTCTCCTCTTTCAAGTTTATTTATTATGACTATTTAACCAGCTATTGGTCCAACACGCTCCGCTCAAATATTCATCATTTGGTTCTCTGGGTAAATCGTATTTAATCAGCACAGCACAGAAAACAGTGTAATTATAGATGCTGGATGCCATTACACTCAGAAGAAATTAAACCTCATCTTAAGCTGTCCAGTGGTGCCCTGAGGAAAGCAGGCTGCATGGTGGGGAGGTGACCCAGAGGTTAGTGCCAGATGTGCTTTTAGGTCCTCCAGACTGAAGAAATACAGAGGGTGAGGAGGCACAGAGGGAGAAGGAGAGAAGCCTCTAGGGACAAACAACCAGAACATCTCATGAGGAAGTCAGTAAATGCAGCTTTTTTTTTTGAGACTATAGCAGTGCCTGTTCTGCCTTATGCCAATTACAGCACTTCCAGCAAGGTTTTTTTTTAAGGTAAATAATTCTATTTTAGTAATGTTAATGGAAAATGCCTTTACTGATCAATAAAGTCCAAAAAGTTATTACAGCAACAATGATACAAGAAGATGCTCAGAGGAAGCAGTGGGACAGACTCCTCCAGCTGGCACAGAACCACTTAAAACCCAACAGTACCCTCGGGTAAGGCAGCACAGGTCACCCAGGCTGTGGCAGGAAATGCCAGAGGAGACCCTTCCCCTGCAGACCCTGCGTGCCCATCACCTGCCACAGCACCCGGCAGCAGCGGCCCCGGATCAGCCCAGCAATGCCCAGAGAGCCCCAGGGGCGGGGGGGAGGCATTGTTGTTTTTTTTTGTTTTTTTTTTGCTAATAATACATCTGAGGTTCAGATAAGTAACTAAGAGGAAGGAGAGCTCCTTCTAGTCCATCCTGCTGCTGACAATTAAGAAACCTCAAAGTAATTTTTGAAAATGTCAGCGTCTCATTTAGCAAAGGGATAAATAATGAATGAAGCATAATCACTGTCCTGCGCTGGTGGTACAGCTTCGCGGTGTCATTAGTAAACTAACGGTATAATATCTTCGTGTCACAGTTTAATTATATCTTGTAATTAGTTTCAGCAATGGATTGCACAGAGTCAGGCCCCCTGAGCTAAACAAAAGGTAATAGAACTTTCAGAGTCCTCGCATAAATCAATTATGAAAGTGTCCTGTGTTATTTGAGGCTTGTTTGCTGTAATTTTATGCACAAAGAAGAGCTGATCCCTGCTGCCTACGGAGGGTGATTCGCCTCACCAACTGCCTGCCTAAATGGGTGTGAGTGCTGAGGGGCAGGGGCTGCTGCCAGAGCCAGCAGGGCAAGGTCTGTGTGCCAACGAGCCTGGCCTGCCTGTCAGCACCACAGCACAGGAGCCCCGTGTGCAGGAATGGGATAGTAGGAAGAAATTCTGCACTGTGAGAACGGTGAGGCCCTGGCACAGGTTGCTCAGAGGCTGCCCCTGGATCCCTGGAAGTGTCCAAGGCCAAGTTGGACACTGGGGCTTGGACCAACCTGGGGTAGTGGAAGGTGTCCCTGCCCACGGCACAGGGTGGAATGGGATGAAGTTCAAGGTCCCTTCCCACCCCAGCTCTGGGATTTGATGACATGCAGACACAGCAGGATGGCACCATGATCCTCCTGCTGTTGGTGCTGATGTGCTCCAGGCCAGCACTGGTGATGAGCCCTGTGTCCAAAGCTGCACAGTGCTGCATTTTTGTTCACTACCCCAAGCACTTCCAAACAGCATCTCCACCTGCCTCTCCCTGCCCTTCACCCAGAGCCAAACTGCCCTGTGTGTTCGGACCTGATCTCCAGTTTGCACCAGCACATCAAGACAGATTAGATATTAACAAAGTATTTTTCCCTGAAAGAGTGGTCAGGCATCGGAATAAGTTGCCCAGGGAGGGGTTGGAGTCACCCTCTCTGGAAGTATTCAAGAGATGTCTGGATGTGGCACTTGGGATGTGGTTTAGGGGTGCCTGTGGTGGTGTTGGGGTGATGGCTGGACCTGATGACCTTAAAGGTCCCTTCCAACCTTGATGATTTGGTGAAGACCAGCCACGAGCAGCAGTTCCTGGCCCAATGACTGTCTTCAACCATATTTGGGGTTGTTCTTTCTCCTGCTCATTCCTGATCTTACTCGTCTGCTGCCACGGGAGAGAATCACACAGGAGGGCCATGCTGGAAATGGATCCAGGCAGGCTGAGGGGGTCCCTTGAGGTTACCCAGTTGTACTTGCAGTGGATCAGAGCCTGCTGCCATCCCACATGCTGCTGCTTGAGCTCTGGAAATTCTACAGGAGACACCCTTTTCCAAAGAGCTCTTATCACAGGACTGTGGATAAAACAATCCATACTTGGGAAGGGGCTGGGAATGATTCCCACCATCCCAGCCTCTATGTTCTCATGTAGTTTCAGGGGGGAAAAAAAAGTTGAATTACTGGAAGTTAATGTATAAAATAATGTTTCACAGTTCAGGCTCAATAGCTGCATTTGCATATTTTTTCCTCATTCTTCTGAAGAGTCCTACGTATTCCGTCACCATTCCTGTGCGTAGGGATGCACACGAGGCTCTCCCTGCTCTCATGTCTGAGTGCCTGAATCATTTATCTTTTCATGTTGCTCCTCTGCCCCCACTGCTTGGTGTTGGAAGCTGCCTATGTGACGTGGGATGGAGAAGGTGGAAAAAAAAAAACCCCTAAATAAAATGAAACCTCTCAGTGTGTCTACTTTTGGCCTACTGATTTCTCCAAAAGCAAAAAAGGCTCACAGCAGCAGCAAAGGGCTGTCCGGGGGTCACCCAATCCACGGCTGAGCGTCTGGGACCCCACTGCGGGCAGCAGAGGGGAGTGTGGAGAGGAGTCTGAAAGGTGCCAAGACGTGTGATTGTCTCAGTCCTGATCAAGCTGCAGAACACACAGGGGTCCTGGTTCAAAGCCCTCCTCAAGTCTGCCTTGAAAGCGGATCCCGTGGCACGCTGGCCTTGCTGTTTATACAACAACTTCCAGGTTTAAAAGAAAAGCTGCTTCCCAAAGCAGCCTGAATCCTCCCATTGTGAGCCCTTTAGCAGATTTAACAATAGGAAAAGCACCGAGTAGGAAAAAAAAAAAGGGGGGAAAAAAAAGAGGAAAAAAAAAAAAGTCCAGTCCTCCGAGCGGTGCTGCAATCCAGCCGGTTGCCATGGTGACATGATGACTTGTTCACATGGCAACATACCTTCGGTCCACTATTAAAATGATGAGAGCAAACTGGGTTGCACTAAGCGCAGCATCCTGCGCGCTGGAGCAGCCGCGCGGCGCGAGCAGCGGCGGGCGCCGCGCCGGAGGAGGGACCTGGAGAACAAAGGTGGAGAGGGCAGTTTTGGGGGCAGGGGAAGTCGAGGGGGATGAACTGAGTTCTAGATGTGTATCAGAGATGAGTAACAACTACAGAGAAGATAAACTAAATTTTGCTTGGATATAACATCTGCCTTTAGAAGCCAAAGGATATTTTCTGTACGTTAGTGGCATCATCCAGAGGGCACCGGACTTCTTTAGGATGTGACCTCCAGTAAAAGTAGCATTTACTTCCTTTCCCAATTCATTTGTAAATGAATTGGGAAAGGAAGGGAATCACTGGAGACCCCATCAACACCAAACCAATTGTGGTAAAGATAAAACTTAAGAAATAGCTGCTGCAGCAGTGAACTGCAATCATGTAGTTCATAATTTACATTAAAATCCCAAACAACTAGCCAGTGGGAAACTGTGCAACATCTATTTAGTCACAATGAATACCCAAGATTACAAAAAAGATATCCTTGTTGCCATGCCATTGGTGTGTTTCCTGCAATTCTTTTAATTTTAACAGATTTACACCTCTTCCTGATAGCACAGAAAATGGTGATACCACTGGGGAGCTCATCATCCACTCGTCCCTCATTTAGATGAAGGACAGGATGAATCTCTTTGGTTTATGAAGCATTATGTATGTATGTATGTACATCATACAACAGACATGAGAAACTCTCTTCAAATATAAAACATGGGGGAAAATACCCTTAATCCAGATTCTGTTTTAATTTAATTTGCAGAATGAGGATGCAGTGAGGGTCACCATGGGTGACGAGGTGGCTTTGGAGGCCATGCTGTGAGTCCCAGCACAGAGAGCACGGAGGCCCCAGATTTTAGCAGATGTGAGAGCAGAGGAGGATTCATTTCATCTCTGTCACTGATGAAACAACAGCTTTGTCCCACTGCCCAAAACACAGTGAACAGCAATGACCACGTAAGGATGGTAAACTGCATATGGAAGGAAAGAAAAGCAACCTTCTGGTGTCCATCAAGCCATCCCAACAGCCACTCATCTTCCCTCCAGAGGACCAAAACAGCTCCAAAGTGCCTGAAATCATTAAGCAGGTGAAAATGCCAGAGGTGGGCTTGGGCTAAACCTCATGATTTCCCAACCATAAGGCATCAAAGACCAATCCTGCACCATTCATTTGCTGCTTCCTTTTCCTCTGCACACACCTGTACCCATGAAGTTTGTCTGTTCTTGGGAAGCACAGAGCATCCTACACCCTTCCCAGCCAGAGGTTCCCTATCCATCCACGGGCAGCCAGGCAGGAGAGAGGATGGCAGCAGCTGGGAAGGGCACGTTGGCACAAAAAGCCTTTGGAGTGCATCTGTTCATTGCACAGCCACGTTCGGTTTGTAGGAGCTTTTCAAACAACAAAGGGATTCTGTTGATTTAAGGTAAATATCATATTTTGCACGAGTCAGTATGACAGGGCTGTCAGGAACACAGAGGTAAGGGGCTGGTCTGGGAATCTAACTTCATGTATTGGAAGGTGCCATTTTTATTGATAACGCTTTAGTCGATACACTCAACAGTTCAAATGAACTTGGAATCTTTCAGTGGGACTCAATGTTCTAATGTCCAGTACAGGAAGATGTAGAGCAGAAATTAAGACTGCAACTGACCAATAAAACCTAAAAGCAACGAACAGGCTTCATTTTGTAAAGTTCCATTTTGAAAAGACTGATACGGAGTACGGAGCTGGAGGAAATACACCCTCAGTATTTATTTCAACTGGTCTAATTCACAGACTTCCAAAGTGGGCCCAGGAAGTCTTTTGCAGTGTTTTTCTCTCTCATCTCCTACTACTCTACCCTGGCATATTCAGAAATGTTTTGCTGCTTTCCACATCCCACTGGCACCACACACAGCTGCCCAACCCCTCCTTAAAACATCTGCTTCTACAAATTGCAATAATCTTCCTTCTTAAAAAGAATAACAATTCCTGTAAAGAGCAGAGAAATGAAACCAAGTTCATCTATTCCTTAACTTTTGAGGATAAACCTAATTTTAGAAATGAGATTTATCTGAGGAATAAATCAGGAAGAATTTTCAGCCACTTGCAGGAACTTCATTAAGGAAACAGGAACCCGCAGGTTCACCAGAGAGCCAACAGGTGTTTAAACAATTCCCACTACCTACGCTCTCACGTCGACTTTATTTTCAAGTTTCACTCAATGATGGAGTTGTTCCTCAGCTCCTTGTGTGCTTAGCCATTTAATTAAAGCAATCCATATTGAATTCATGTCCAGATGCCTTGACCAGCAGAGCCAGATCCTCATTGGCATGCCAGCTGCTCAAAGAAGAGCACAGCCCCTCGCATACTAATCAGAGGGGAAGGCAGTGATTCATCAGCCCGCGATACTGCTTCAGCATCTACAAGCACTTATGACATGTAATTGCTGGTGCATAAGCAAGCCAGGCCACATTAAAAAGCCCACAGATAGTCAGAGATAAAAATTAATGACTTTTGCTTTGTGTAATCCTGCCTGTGTTGGGGGGAGGGGAGGGAGACTGGGATTAATGGACAAATGTAAGGAGGCACAAAGGAACAAAGAGTTTCTTGGCCTTGTTTACATACTGAACAATAATAATAAAAGAAAAGTGACAAGTTATGGGAAAGGCAAGTGTGAATTTTCGGCACGAGTGAGTTGGAAGACTGCTTGCAGTTCATTATGGATGCAGAATTTCCATACTCATTATTCTGAAACAAACCTCCTCGGAAGGCCCTTCTGGGACCAATGGCAGCAGTTTTTATTATTCATCTTTGGCTGGTATTGAGGATGTCATTAGAGAGCTGCACGGCACGCGGGCAGAGAGGGGATCGCTGTCTGGGGAGGAATAGCTTATCCTTCCCGAGGCCGGAGCCGCAACCGAGCTGGGGTCACGGTGGGCCACGGCTGTAAAACCAGGGAAGGACGGGGAGGTAAATCAAGGACAGCACACAAAGACATGACGTAATGCACCCACAACAGAAGCTTCTGCAGATCAAGTGCTCATCAAAATATTCATGCATCAGCACTGTGGTTTGAATCTCTCTTTCCCTGCCCCAAGTCCCCCTTCTTTCCCAATGATGGACACAACCTCTTTGGATCACTTTTGAAAGAAAATGCCGTTTTTCTCATAATTTCTCTAACATTTGCTTTCTGGAGCTTTGATGAGATGTGAATCTGAAGTTACCTGAGCTGGCTTCCCACTTGGAGGGAACAAAGATCATGTGTATGATCTCACACTTAATCAGACTTAGTCTCACCCAAAGCCCACCTCCATCCACCAGGCAACATATGCTGCCTCAGTAGTTTCCAGGACTCTACTAGCTCAGTAGAACCTGCCCAGGTATAGTAGCAGAGATCTGGGAGCAGAGTTTCCTGGCATGAAAACTTCCACTTACACGTGCAGCTGCACATTCTCCAGGCCACTACCTACAGTTCACTCCTAAATGCTGGCTCCAGTCTGGACTCTGATTTCCAGTCCACTTCAGCCATGACCCTCATCTAAGAAAGCCAATTTACTACCTGTTGAATTAAAGTTTCTTCTCTGTAGCTGGGAAGAGTTATTTTAGGAACTATGGAGTTATCCCAATTGCATGTATCTCAGCACTATGGAAAACTGCCATTGCCATGACAATAGTGCCAAAAAAAGGATGAAAAGAAGTATTCCCTAGTCAAGCACGTTGATCACTTTAGTATGCAAATAAACCTTTCCCACAGAGGTCAGCTATGACCACTGCTCAGCCTGGAGACGACAGCACAGGGGTCTGGCATCCAGCGTGGACACGGCGGGAAGGGCGTTACACAAGGGCCGGGCTTTATACAGCAAGAATGAATCCACCTTCCACTTGAGCCCATCTCCCAGCTGGTAACATTTGTAAAGCCAGTCCAGAGGACTCCTGTGCCTTCCCAATCTTGTGCAGCCCTGAGGAGGGGAGGGCAAAGCAGCAGGTCTCAGGAAAACAGAAAATCGTTGCTATCGCAGGCGGGCTGAGCAGCCGCTCAGAGCCATCACTTGTGCTGGGTCCAGCCTTCCCCCTGTACCCCACTCTTCATTTAGCAGGTTCACCACCTAATTTCATCTGTTTTGCAGGAAAATTTACCAGGTGCAGGTGAGGAAGCAGAAGCTGCAGCTGCATCCACATCACCATAGGATTTATTTACAACTGGGGCTTTGTGGTGCAGCCAGATAAAAGAGGATTAAATTACGCTCTGTAGATAAAGAGTCTGAACACTATAAAACTCCTAAGCCTTTGTATGCTAAGCAAGAACTTTGACTCCCACGGGAGCTGCAACAGAGGTTCTGCATACATAGAGAAGACAAGGAATTTTATTTTTTTTTTGCTATCTCAGTGCATCTTTTCCAAACAGAGATATTATCAAACTGGTTTGGAAACACTTTGTCAGCACCAAAAAAGTTCAACTGAATTATGATGTCCAGTGCATTTTCATCTCAGCTCCTCCACATGCTTGTTCAAACAGGTTTTTTCCACTGCAATAGTGTTCTCTCCAGTTACACAGTGTCCATACACCCATCCCACTGGTCCCTGCCACTGGAAAACCACTGTTAAGGATCTCTGCTTACTGACAAAATGTACTAACACAACACTCACCCCAATCCCTCTCCTCCTTCCCTTCTTTTTTCAGACGTAACTTACAAAATGCACACAAAAAATTCTCTTTCAAACTAGTTATTTCTTCCCCAACCTTATTTTCCATTTTTCCATCCATACTTCTGGAGAAAAGCAAGAAAACATTTCTGTTTCATGTCCTCATACAATATCTTCTGCACTAGAAGACAGAAACTGATAACCTGCTCTAGCAGAAGATGTTTGAGTTTAGTCACTGTGAGAGTCCACTAACAGCTGTTCCTGGCGTTAAAAACACAAAGTGGAAGTTACCCATGTAAAAGTGTTCAAGACAGCTGGGATTTTCTGTATACGCTATGGGTTGAGCATTTTAAGGTAAGCCTTGTATCACCCTTCATTTTCTCTACTCACAGAGCGCTGAGGCCCTGGCACAGGGTGCCCAGAGCAGCTGTGGCTGCACCTGGATCTCTAGAAGTGTCCCAGGCCAGGTTGGACACTGGGGCTTGGAGCACCCTGGGACAGTGGAAGGTGTCCCTGCCATGGCAGGGGGTGGAACTGGGTGAGTTCCAGGTCCCTTCCAACCCAGACCAGACTGGGATTCTGTGAAGAGACTGTGGCTGGAGAAGGGCTGGAAGAACAGACTCCCTGATGCAGGCCAGCCCACGGGGCACTATCGGACATAACGGCCTGGCAAGAGCCGAGGAAGGGATGTTAACAGTAATCACAGGTAACTGTCTCAGACAGACAGCAAGAGAGGGGTAAAAAACCTGAAGCGGCTATCTTTAAAGAGAACAAGCAGATCTGAGTAATCCAATTTAGGGGAGATAAGAGCCTGCTGGTAGCACTGTCCTTTAGCTGGACAAACGCCTTCGTTCAAGTGTCAACCCCAATCCTGCGGAGGTCACGCGCGGGGCCCGCAGCCTAATGGACTCCTCAATTGCCTGAGTGGATTTCCCAACAAACACGCTGGCCCAACAGAATTGATTTTCAGGCCGTGCACGGGTCCCTAACGCAATTACCCGGCGCGAGGCCGCCCGGGCCGCCGGGCAGCGCGAGGAGGTGCCGCGCTGGTTTAAACAGCTCTGGAATGCCTCTCGCTCCTTCTCAACAGAGAATAATTACACCCCTGCTTAAAGAGGTCTGCAGGGACCTCAGAAGAAACTTTCCCTTCCAGCTTTGTGTGTTAATGAAAAAAATCAAGTCTTAGCTCTCTAATAGGCGAATTCAATTTATGACAAGCAAATACAATCATCCCAACACCAGCGCTGCAACAATGCCCGCCCAGCTGCTGCTGCACAGGGGTTCCTACAGATCTTCTGACACAGGAGGGCTAAATTTCTTCATGATACAGTAACGTCAGATTTGTGCACCAACGGATGGAGCAAGATCAAATTTACAGTGTTTCCTCTAATTGTTTTTTTTTTCTCAGGGAAGGTTTGGACTTACTCTGAGAGCCAGGAGGTGACCGTGAAAGGGCTGGGGTTCTGAGAGTGTACAAAAAGCCCCAAACCCCAGAAGTTACGTGCCCGGGACTTGCCAGTGCTGCTCTCTCATGCCCTGACAATGCAGGGTTCCATACGCCACTGGATGGGGACAGAGATGCACCATGCTGGGTCCAGCAGAAAGCCAGGGCCAGAGAACATGGGCACATGGGCAGTCGCTCAGAGACTCACTCCCCAGCTGGTATTTCATCCAGCTCCTGTGTTCAGGACCCACCAATGAACCTCTTCTCCACAAATTTCATCTATCTTGAACTCATTTATTCTTCTGTCCTCCACAATATCCTGTGCAATAAATTCCATGAGTTAATTCTGTGCTCTAAGAAAAGGTACCAACTTCTCTTTAGCTTAACTTTCTCTGTTTGGTGAATACCCTACTTGCTGCTTCTAATTGTTCCCCAACCATTTTTCCTGGGCCACTCACAGTTTACAAACTGCTACTGCATTTCTCCATCCCATTTACTATCATGGATTATGAATTCCAAACTTTTTAGTTCCTCTGCTGGTAGAAGATGCCCCATGTCCATAAACAGTCTGACTGCCTGATAACTCAGCTGCCCATTTGGCCACTCTCAGGTAAGGTCCAGCATCCTGATCATCCTTCAGAGGCTGCAGCACTTATGAACACAGAGCACCCCCCATATCTCCACTCTGGAGTGCCAAAGGATGTTCTATCCCTCAGCTTTTCAAAAAGCCACCATTTAATCCACGTGCTAAAAATTTCTCAGCAAACTAAAGCTGCAGCCATACGAAGCTGCCTGACTGATTTTGTATTGAGGGAAGCAGTTGCAACCAGCCCAAAGCTGTGCCTGAGCAGCCAGAATCATTCCTTGACAGAACATCTACCTGGATGATGGATTCACTGCAACCCAGTCCTGTGCTGGCTCATCCATGGTTCCTCCAGCCAGTCGGACGCTGCTCCAACCACACTGCGCTCTCCTGCTGCTGCTGCACAAAGCCATCTGTCAGGTTCTCAGCCTGATTTCCCTTTTCCTGTCTTCCACCAAAGTAGGAGCAAACGGGGCCAGATTCCAGCTGTATTTTTCATCCTCCAATTAGCAGGCTCCAATTCATCACTCTGAGTATCTCCTGGCATCAGTGCTGAGATTCCCTCCTCATGCCTGGTAAATCGGTCTTCATTTAAAACCCTCTCTCTTAGCCCTAAATGGAAATCAATTCTGCAAGTTTAGCAAATAGTTAATTACTCCACAAAGAGGATTGATTGGCCTTTGATCACCAGAAAGCTCTGTAGTGCTATTAGTCTCTTTCATCTGTGATTAAACCACAGAGAAAAAGAAACAAAAACTAAATTAGGCTTCTCCTGTTATCCTACAAATATTTAATGATGGGATAATCTCCTAAAGGTGTGATCAGGGGATATACATTCTGCCAGGAAACATCTCCAGCTCAACCTTGAACCCAAAATCTCTTCCTGCAAAGAGCCTGGCAATGAACTTTACAGAGGCATAGAGCTGAGCTCAAAGGGATGCTTTGTAGTACACCCTCTTCTTGGCCTTTTCTTCTTTCCTCTTCTTATGTACGTTTTAATGCAGATAAAGATTTTCCCAACGGAGCTCTGACATGAATAAAAATAATAATAATAACAATAATAAAGGCTTCCTTTAAATTCAGTTTTGGCTCTGCTGACTTTCTCAGCAGGACAAGCCCGTGTCCTGTTGATTTGCAGCATTGTACAGAGCTGTTTCCCCAAACGATGGGATCCTCCCACTTCAGACAAATTTCAAGTATCGCAGTCCCCCACCGCTAACCCATTCTAGAATTCAGTCCCAGGGAAGCACAAAGCCACCGAGCTGCACCACGACAGACACTGCGATGGGAAGGTCAGAGGATGAGAATAAGGATCAAGCTGCATTTCTCACGTTCCAGGCAAATTTAAGGTCTGGGAATCTTCCTCTCGTGACACTAATGCAAAGTTCATTAGGGGTGGCTGGCATGGGCTGTGCCCCTCACAGCCACAGCCACACCAGATGCATCCCAAGCCTCTCCAGAGCCCTGGGCAGCCAGGCCAGGGCTGTGCTATATCAACACATAACTGGGAATTGCTTCACCTCCATCACCATCAGAATTTTAGGAGAACCATGGAAACACCCCTGCTCCTCTCCAGCAAATTTTTCTCAGCTTCAAATGGTGCTGCTCCCAGCATGCATTCCCAGATGCACCAATGAGGGTCGAACTCAGCAACAGGCACAGAGAGTGCCCCAGATTTCTGCAGCCTTTGTCTCCCTGGCTGGAGAAGGTAACACCTATGGCATTTGGTCATCTGGGGAAGCCAGTCCCAAAAGTCAACGATGCTTCCACAGCCAATGGTACCAAGAGCAAATTTGAAAGGATCATTTCTGCCACCGGCATGGAATGCTAAGACCCTGTTCTGCAGGCCAGCAGGGAAGCACAGGACACAGCCATGTATCCAAGAAAAGGTCAGACTTCAGGAGGTTTATCTTGACCTGATTAAGACACAAGATGGGAAGGGAAGGGATGGAGCTGGTAATGCTGAACTTCAAGAAGTTTCACAACTTGCTATGAAAACTCAGAAAGTTATCATAACTTTTTTTAGCACTAAAATGTCATAATATTCTCCATGCAAGAGAAAAGAAGAGCCTCCTGACATGTTTTCAACTCTCGAATGGCAAAGAGTCCTTGAGGGGCCGTGCCACGCATCAGGCAACAGCAGGCGTTAATTAGCCCAGATTTCCTACGGAATTGTTGTGCGCGGGTGTGCGGGTGCACGTGTGTTTTTCTTTCCCTGGGTGTCTCATTTGCAGAATGTTCAATCATCCCCTCTCTCCTGACTCCGCAGCCGTGTGTGCTCCTGTGCTGACACCTGTCACACAGTGCCACCGCAAATTGGACGTGTCAGCCCCAGCGTGCTGGTGCCAAGGTGTGAATTAGATGGAGGCTCTCACTGCCACTCTCCTGACCTCTCCACTCCATTACCAGGACATCCCAAGCCTCAGGGTATCAAAAACCAAAACACAAGGAAAAGAACCCTACACGCCCATTGCAACCATCGGTGACACTTCCCTCTCCAAACGAGGGGAAGTTTTAAATAACCAGAATTTGTAAACACACTGATTTCATTTGCAGAACTGCTAGAAATGGGCTTTGCTTTTTCGTTTGTGCCATACCAGGAGGCTCCAGAGGCCAGAAAGAAAAGGGAAAGTGAATAGTTAGTGGAGCTTTCAGATGAAAAGGCTCCCAAGTCACTCTGCACAAAGGAAAACAAACGTTTCTGTCGTGCCTGTCGGTGTGGATGTGGTCACCAGCAAACTGCGCCAACAACCCCCAAACAATGCCCGTGGCTGAGATCACCCCAATTCCCGGCCCTTACCTTGCGTGGAGCAGGGGGAGGGGGGTAGGGGCTGGGTGTTGTTCTGTTTTTTTAAAACAATGGCTCCCAGAACAAAAGGCTGATTTGTGCAGCAGGCAGAGAGGGACCACCTAGAGCACAGGGCTGCAGCCCCATATGGTGCCACACAATAACAAATAAGAACAACAATAAGGAAAGCTGCACCCACTTTGCTCGGTACGGTGTTCTCAAAGTTACACAGTACGAAGCAATTATCCCAAAGTGGCAATTTTATTTGAAAATAACATTTAAATTAAAATGGGCATTTCAGGGCCTCCTGCTGAAGAGTGACATGGGCTGTTCAGGGGCCCACTGTCACTTTGTCAGCTGTCACATGCTGCCTCCTGCTAAATGGGCGCAGTTTGCCTTTACCCTTTATCCAGACTCTTAAAAATGCCGCACGCATTTTATGAAGACCAACTAAGTGGGATTGCATCTCTGACAGCTGTTCCAGCTTGGACTCAGTGAAAGCGCTTTGCATACATCTATCTTTTCTGCTAACAATTTGGATAGATAACAAAGCTCAGGGAGAGGGGTGTGCCAGGGGAGAGCGCTGGAACAAAGAGCTGCCACGCCCCAGTCACCTGCGAACACCCAGCCAGGGGTAACACCAGTCAAGGGGATGTTTCATGAGAACTCAGCTTCGGTTCAAGAACTTTTAGGTCTCCTATCTCCTTGCAGCGGGTAGCTGTACATCCTGCAAAGCCCATCACAGCCCAGTGTCCCTGTGGAGCTGGGCAAACAGGCAATGCCATCCTGGGCTGGGTCACCAAGAATTAGGGACAGCAGTGCAAACCTGATAGCACAGGAGGGACTCAGGATTCTCTGGATTCCTTTGCACTTGGTAAATTCTGAACTGCTCCTTAAAATTTGGCAATTTTCCTGAATCTCTCTCCTCCTCTTTTTACCAACACGTTTGAATATTAAAACTTGCCATGTCACAAACACTGTCCTTCAGCAGTACATTGCCAGGCTAAACCTTTGTCCTGAGAGTTACCACCTGCACCTCTCACCGCAGCCTTCTCTTGAGGCCAGTGATCCCCAAGCCTAAAGCACATTTCAAGTCTCAGATATGCTCCAGCGCTGCTATGGACGCAGCCACACGTTCCTCAGCACATGCAGACACATCCAAGAGCAGCCCCAGATTGTCTCTCCAGTTCCTTCACGCCGGTATCAGAATCCCAGAGTCACTGCAGCTGGAAAAGCCCTCCCAGACCAGAGCCCAGCCTGCAAGCAGCCACGCCTTGTCACCAGAGCAGAGCACACCCGGGTGTCAGTTCTGCAGAGCTCGTCTAGGAGGAGGCAATCCCTAAAACTAACCGAGCTCTTCTGAAACCCTCTTCTCTCCAGGACCACACCTCATGAAGATAAGGAAAGCCCTTATGATGAAAGTGGCAATTCCTATTGGCAAGGCAGAAGCAAGGCATCCTTTCAAAATAAGGCCAATACTGTCTGAATTGATTCTCTAGAATCACTAGATACTCATACTGAGGATTCTGTAGTTATAGAGTTAATTCACTAAATATATGAATATGGAAATATTTTTGAAACAAAACCTTCCTCATAAAAAAGCTCCTACACAATGGAGCTGAAGCAACTGCTGGTCATCATGGCTCCTTCTGTTTCTGGGCTCAAGGAGAAAGTTTCCTACCTGGAAGGCCAGCATCTTGGGTCACTGTTTCCCCAGTAAGAAGGCCAGTCTTGGATCAAAAGTTTTCCAGTTCCATGAGACTCTCTGTGCCTTAATTTCCTTCCACAACAAGATGATGTTTTCGTGCTGGATTATGTTACAAAGATTTTCAGAGCTGTGATTTTCACATCTATGGTAATGAGGACCCCTTAGAGTAGGTGGAACATGTGCAGGAGATTCACTGATGGGAAGGAAATTCTAATTTCTTCCTGCTTTTATTGCTGATTAAAGTGAAGAAATGTCTGTACTTTGCTCCATTCTGTGTTATGAGATCTCACATAATCACTGACAATAGTTTAAGGTATTATCTGATCTATGGAAGTGCATGTATTTAAAAAGAGGTAAAAGTCTTAAACCCAACATATTAAACATGAAAGGGGTGTCTGGTTTACTTGTTCAAAGTAAGGGATTTGCTCCCAGGAGTGACACATCTATTACTAATTAAACAATTAATTTATTATGCAGCACTTGCAGAAAACAACATATTTGAAGTCTGAAAACATCTGCTAAAGAATGGAAAATAATTTGGATACAAGTAATTATCTTCAGGATTTTTCTTTACACTGGAAGATGCTAAACACAATTCAAGTGTTGTTTTCTCTGAGCTAAATAACAGTCATGGTGTCACCAGCAATGCCGAGGCAAAGTGGAGCAGGAACAGGGAGTCATTTTCCTAAACCTGCCCATTTCTGAGTTATTTTAGAGCACATGCAGACAGACAGGCAGTTCCTTACAGCTCCAAAGTGTCAGTCTGCAGGATCACTGGAAACGCCAGGGATTCTCTGTCAAAGTCCCACCAGGAGCTGCCCCTCGGCTCCCCAGAATCTTGGCACCAGGCAGAAGGTGAGCTTCTCCACCCCCTTCCCAGTGACCAGACATCAACAGCAGTCAGTTTTTCTGTCCTCCATGACCCAAAAGTCCTTGCAGGAAAACCCATGGCACATCCCACATAGCTGTACATATATAGACACACATACGTGTTATGGAAAGGGAGGAGATGGATGTCCTCATGCACACATACAGATGCAGCTGCCTCTCAGTGAGGGTTCAAAGGTCTGTCCCTTTATCTAAAGGTACAATTCAAGATCTTGTCCATCACATCAAGCACCCCATTCAGCTGGAGCAAAGGTCCTAATCTGCCCTGCAGAGCCTTTTTCACTCCCAGCTTTCTCAAACACTTGACATTGAAGGAACTATCTCAGCCATCAGCTTTCACTTTAGCTTTTCTCTGCCATCATCCTCAGATTTTTGTCTCCTGGTGACTTTCTTTCCCCCTAACACCCCTAAAAATCTTTTACTTAACAACTTTATTGCTTAAATACTTGCCTAGACACCCATTGCTTGTCATACACAGAATGGAAACATCTTTTCTCCAGTCTTAACAACTTCTTATTCCTCCAAGAGCCAGGGAAAAAAAAAATCTTCCCAGTTTAGCACCGTGGCATTGCAACCATCTACAGGTGCTTCCTTTTTAGTGCATATGTATTTTCTCCCTCCTTTATAGTCCCTTATGATCCATTCTTTGGCACTTCCCCTTCGATATCCAGCAGCTAATTCCATCCTTGTACTTTTCTTTCCATCAGCTTCCACCACAATTCTTTTCTGTATTCACGTTCTCTCCTGTGCTGCTCTTTTAACTGGGCCTTCTCTAAGATCCATAAAACAAACCCACTATTTTTGAATTGTTTATTAAAGCTCTCCTCGTCTGTGTTGGCTGCAGTTATGCTGTGTCTGGAGCCCACAGCTGATCACACCATCCCATATCCCCAAGTTTCATGTCACCTCTTGGTTTCAGCAACACTTGTCACTCACCTCAGACAAGAAAACCCCTTAGGTTTACACGAAAACCCCTTAGGCAGAGATTGGTTTTATTCCAACAAACTTATCAAAACTACTTTCCCTCTAACTACAGCCTTTTTCTCCTACAGCACATCTGGACTGAGAAACAGCAAATCCACAAGGGGTGGAGAGGCCACCAAGAGGACATGGGGATGGCAGGACACACAGCTGTGCCAGAAACACTCCAGAGCTGGCAATGCTGGTGGCCACGGGGCCCTGAGGAGGGTGGGGGGTGTGGCACCTGCCTGGTCTCACACAGCTCCATCCACACTGCAGAGCTGCTTCAGTGCAGCTCTCACAGGAGGAGCTTCCGCACTTCTGAATGTGATTAGAGAAAAGACTGGAAAATGGGATCCTCATGTTCATTATGAGAAAAGTAGTGCTTGAAATAAAGTCCCAAATATGTTTTGTAGTTGCCTTAGATATCACCATTATTAGTGGCCTTAAGAGGTGCGAGAAATTTCTATAACTAAAAACGTAACAAAGGACCAGAGTACTTGGGGAGAACAGTAGAAAAATCATGCTTTTTTTTTTTTTTAAATAGATTTTAAAGGTATACAGTTCTTGCGATTTAAATTTACCACCAAACCTCCCAGCTTCTCCCCCAGTGTACCAATTCAGGGCTACTTAGAAGGAAAAAAAAGAAGAGAAAAAGGAAAATCATTAAACAACCCCCCAAAAAGAGGGCTCAATGAGGTCTCATTTCGTCGTAATGAGCTCCAATTTAACATGATCATTATTTCTGACATTAAAGGCCTGTGAATAGTGTCACATGCCCAGAAGCTATTTTTTTTTACCCTCTAATGCCAGAAATAACAAGCTGCAGTTAAGGGACAGTGAATCAGGGTCTGTAAAATTACATTAAAATAGGAATTTCACTACTGATAGAATGACTCTTATCTGGGCAGCCCGTTCTGAAGGAGGTTTCTGGAGCGTGTGGTTACTGGAGATGGGCTGGTACCCGGCAGCCCTCGCGCAGTGCCCGTGTCTGCACCGAGGAGAAGGAGCCAGCACGAGGCACGAGACAGACTGGGCTCATTCCAACCAGGGACCAGCCCCCTGCCAGGAGCCCCTTCCAGCAGCACGAGCTCAGCCTGCCCCACGCAGGGGAGCTGTGGGTGGATCGGGAGACCTGCAGAGACATCCCACGGTCAGAGCCAGCGCCAGAGCCAGAGCCAAAGCCAGAGCCACGGCCAGAGCCAGAGCCGGAGCCAGAGCCACGGCCAGAGCCAGAGCCATGGCCAGAGCCAGAGCCAGAGCCAAAGCCAGAGCCACGGCCAGAGCCACGGCCAGTGCCACGGCCAGAGCCAGAGCCACGGCCAGAGCCAGAGCCATGGCCAGAGCCAGAGCCAGAGCCAAAGCCAGAGCCACGGCCAGAGCCACGGCCAGAGCCACGGCCAGAGCCAGAGCCACGGCCAGAGCCAGAGCCAGAGCCAGAGCCAGAGCCAGAGCCAGAGCCAGAGCCACGGCCAGAGCCAGAGCCAGAGCCAGAGCCACGGCCAGGGCCAGAGAGAGCCCCATGATCAGAGCCAGCCCCACGGTCAGAGCCGGGAGCGAGGGGATGAACCAGCAGAGCAGCCCAAAAGAGCCTTTCCTCAAAGGACCAGACTCTGGCTGGGGAAACACGATTTACCTGAGTGCAGGGATAAATTCTTTCACACAGGGCATGCGGGGATGAGACGCTGGTGGCACAGAAGCACTTGGAGCAGGTGCCACGAGATTGGAGGCACATTTCCCTCGGACATGTGATACCTTGACAAAATTCTGCATGGCTTAGAGCCCTTTCTTTTAGCTTTTTGTTTTAAGGAAGTTACTGGTTCGCTGCAGGTCACCTCCCACTTTTGCCATCTAAAGCTGTCCAAGGTGATTTCACAGCCTCACAAAGGTGCCAGGGGTTGATCAGTGCATGAGGTGTGGAGAGAAGCTGGAATGCCAGAGGCAGCCAGTGCGAGGTAAAGGGAGCTCAGCTACAGATACACTTTGGGAAGATTTGATCAATTTTACTTCCTTATATTAAATATGCACGATGCCAAATTTCCACCCACAAAGTACAGATCCAACATCAGGGCATGACTCCAGAACTGGACAAAGACTCCAGATGGTCCCAGCTGTCACCTCACACCCCATGTGAAATATTTAGTGTTGCAAGAAGACAGAGACACATATGCACCCTCGGAAAACACACTTGCCTGCACATAGCACACATAAACCAGCTACATCCAGTGGTATTATTCCCATTTTATGATACATGAAAGCCTCTGATGTAAACTGGGGATGATCAGATGATTTTTGGGGTAATTTTTGTCTGAAACACATGCAGGTAAGGTCACTTCCATCCAAAGGAAACAAAGAAATTCTCCAATGAATGAATGACCCCCGCTCTCTTTCCTGGGCTCGTGTAAGAGCCCACACACAGGC
Source organism: Tichodroma muraria (assembly GCA_013390105.1). Taxonomy (NCBI): domain Eukaryota; kingdom Metazoa; phylum Chordata; class Aves; order Passeriformes; family Sittidae; genus Tichodroma; species Tichodroma muraria. The sequence goes on along the minus strand of WAAG01007862.1, from coordinate 39,151 downwards.
ACATGCATGTGGACACTGGCTTTGCACAAGTCACTGGCAGGCCTGCACTGCGTGCAATTGGGAACAGGCAATTCAGCACCTGCAAGGCAGAGACAGAGGGAGAAGGGACAGAAAGAAATGCAAGATGATGTGTACCTGTGAAATGTGGGTAAGGGCAAGGCTGGAGGAGCTTTCAAGGAAAAAGGCCCCAGTTTGTGTCTTCACTGGTAATTGGTTTGTTTGTGTGGAGCAAGCAGGCAGAAAAGGCATCGGAAGAAAGTGACGGAGTGAAACAGCATGGGCTGCGCTTCCCTGCCTGACGAGGGGGAGAGAAATTGTGAGCAACTGAGGGAGGTCCCCGAGGGGTTCATTAAGCGACTGGCCCTTCACAGTCCCCTGCCAGAGCTGACCTGGAAACATTAACACGAGGCCGGAGCTCCAGCACAGGGGCCGGGGCGGCAGCGAGCGCGGGCCCCCGGCCCCGGGCAGCGGCAGAGGAGCCGCGGCGGCAGCGCCCGGGGACAGACGCGGCACGCGGCAGAGCCGTGCCACGGCAGCGGTGACGGAACACCTGCTCCGAGACGACAGACATTTACCAGGAAATGAGGCAGCTGCTGGGACCAAGATGAGCAGGTAGAGGAGGAATAGCAAAACCAAAAGAAAGCTTAGGGAATTAACCCATTTGTCGTTTAAAATTTGAGGATTTAAAAAACATGGAATATGGAGTTTAGAAGTAGAGCTGAAAGGTCTCATACCAGTAGAGCCATCCAACAGAGCTAGCCCACAGGAACACAAGTTCCAGTCTGCACCGAGGGTCCGAGCGGGATCGGCACCTGCGCTGGCCACTGGGACGAGGGAGGGTGGAACTGAGCATCGGGGGATCCAACATATCTGCCTCAAACCCCAGTCACATCACACTGGAGAAGAGGACAAACACATCCCCAGAGCACTCAATTTAACCTGCACCAACGGAATAATTCCGACTTATGACCAAGTCACCTCTCCAAAATCGCGTTCACGCCACCGTTACAAACGTGACCACCTCAGTCCTTCCAAGACATGAGTCTTCTCTCCTCCTTCCTGTGACACCACTGGAATATAATCACAGCTTAATATAATTAAGCCCTACCATCAATCAAAAAGTACTTTAAAAGGCTTAACAGAAACTTAAAAGACAAAAGTAAAAAAAAAGTCAACTGACCTAAGTGGGAAGGGAGACAATGACTTTCTTGTTACAAAACAGAGCAGAGTCAACCACACTAAAAAGTGAACTGAAATAAGGCACAAACATGGCATGAAGGAAGTGTCTGTCCTTCTCCAAGAGCACTTATCATCTGTTTGCTAACATCACAGTCATTTGGGGACATTTTGACGGCACCAGGGTCTTCCACACATATTTAGGTTTTTTGAGGGATGAAAACCCCCAGAAGACAAAGAAAACCTTGCCATGCATTAGATTTGTCCACAAAGCCATAGATGAAAGGCCCCAGGCTGCCCAACCTGGAACTACGACAGGTGCACAGGTGTGGCTGCAAATGCCAAAGGCCTGGCAACAAACGCCTGGGGACCCTGGGAGAAAACACTCTATGGGGCAGAACCATCTACTCTGCTCTCAGACAAGAGTCCTCCGATTTCAGCATGTGCCAGGTCTAATATTATTTTCCTGCATTAACTTGCTTTTCCACTGCAGAAATCAAATCCTAGCAAACTCTGCTTCAGGAAGGGGCTTTGAACAAACAGCTTTTCCTGTTCCTGTGACCTGTCTCCCTCTGAGCTCCGTCAGCACCATCACCATCACAAGGAAGACTGTGTCTGGAAGACACAGATCAGGAGAAGCAGGACTTGGTAATCATATATTAGTATTTTTTTAAATAAAAACTGACTCCAAGTTTTTAGTCAATTAAACACATCCGGCACATCATGTATGTGATGTAATGACAGCTTGAGACTCAAAATGCTTTTGATGCATTATTAACCATAAAAAAGGCATTAAATACTGAGCTCGAATGCCATAGGGATGCATATTTCAATAGAAATTATTTTTCAATATATGCTTAAAGTTTATTTTGGTAAACAGATGACTGGGGGCTGTCAGGACTACAGACAGATTTATGTTTAGTTGGAGTCTTTTGGAAATGAAGGGAAATAGCTGGACTTGTTGAGCACATGGAAGGGATGTAATTCTTTCTGCCAGCTCAGAGGAGGGTGAGCAGTAGCTTGGAAGCTGCCCCAGTTGGGAATATTAATTTTAGAGTGACGGTTGGGAATTCTGCCAGGTAAATACAATCTTAGCAAAAAAAAAAGAAAGGAGAAACATGACATTTTACTATGTGATTGAGAGGTGTCACATTCATTTTCTGCACCTGCAAACAGAAGTCACAGTTCAAAGTACCAAAAGGGAAACTAAACCTGGTGCTCCAACATCAAATAATACCTGGCAGAAACTCGGGGTTTCATCCAGTGTTTTATTACCACTGTACAGCCACTCTTGCCATGTATTAAAAAAAACAAACCCAAACCCGAACTCCTCACTCCCCCAGCAGACACTTCCTCAGGGGAAGCCTGGCAGCACACTTCTGCTCTTGTTCCTGCAGACCCTGAACTCGGGTGGGCAGTGAAAGAAAGCAGAACTCGGTGGAGGAGCCCATGCAGACCCTCCCCTGCCAGGATCACTCTTCCTCGCTGCCAAATGTCCAGGCTGAAGGATTTGGTTCCTTCCATTTTAGGAGAAATCTAAAATTTCTGCATATCAGTGTTGCAAATCTCTTGCTGCTATTCACATTACTTCCCCAGCTTCCCTATATAAATACATATATTATCATAACCAAGTTGGTTTGGTATTGGGGTTCAGACCCGCGAAGTCTGAACCCCAATGCCCATTGATTTTGCAGGGACATTATGCAAGTGAGGTCTGCAGGATCAACCTCTTCACTTTTAGAGCTTCAAACATTTGTACACCGTTATCAAGCTGCCTTGTACTTCTCTCTCTGCCAGGCTACACATAGTCAGCTCCTTTAATCTTTCCTCAGAGATCAATCCCTCAGCCCCTTAATCCTTTTTGTTGCTCTTGTCTAATCTCCTCGTGCTCTGCCGACAGCTCTCAGCCTCGGTGCCCAAGGAAAACGCAGCGCTCCACGCACGGGGAGCCGGTGTCACCAGAGAAGCTTCCAGAACATCTTCTGGCACTGGAAAGCGATTTTCTCCGTACACACTGACTTGGTTGCATTGTCACTGTAGCACAAATGAGGTATTTCTCACCACACCCCAAGAAGGTGCCTCTGCTTTCGTTTCTCAGCAGAGGAAGTGGCAGAATATGGGCAGCCCCTCCAGAACAGTGATTTTTTTAACGCAAGACCTAACAATTTGATGTATTCAGGTGCAAAGGGTCCCTGAGCTGTCCTGCGATGGAGCCAGAGCAGCCCAGCCCCGCAGGACACCCACTCCCCACATGCAAACCCCTGAGCAGCACAAAGCACTATTAGAGCCATCAGAAAGAGAACCATGACTGAAGCCCAGGAGTTCCCCTAGGCCTGCAAGGCCTTTCCCCAGGGCACACAGTGAAACAGCAGCTCTGGGCTGGGAGGTGCGAAACTGCTGGGGGCTTTCCCTGCTCACACCCACCCCCTTGTCTGATCTGAAATGCAGCTCCACCATTTCACTGCCAAAGAACGCTGCAAAAAACCCAAAAGAAAAACACAGGTTAAGTTGCCTTTAATCTCTAATTCCTGTACGAGAACGGATTGCACGTGGTAAAGGATAAAGGCAGATCCGAAGTCAGCGGGTTATGCAGACTGCGCCAGACCTTCGCTTTCAGAGAGACACAGCCTGGGGAATTACACAAATGGCCTTCCATTGCCCTCTTCGGTTCTTTTTATGGCAAAATGCTTTGCTTTTATCAATTCCTCCCCCTTCTCCAAGTCCCAGAGGCTCAGGCCAAACAAAAGGCAGATGCGCAAAGTGCACCCCTCTCCCCTGAATGGAGCGGGAGCCTCGCTCCGCAGGGAAGCCACGGCCGGGTGGAAAATGCTCTCGAAAAGTAAAAGCCAGTAAGAGCAGCCGATCTTTCTGCCTGGGTGAAGGAATNAAGGGGGGGGGAGGAAGGAGGGGGGCTGCTCTTTTCAAGCCCCCGTAGGCGCCACAGCACTGAACTGTGTCAGGCTGGAACAGACAGAGGAGGAACACGAGCCTATTGTTGGAGATACCATCAAAAATAGAAGCAGAGAGAAAATGATCCTGAGCAAGAATCTTGCAGGGAGAGGACCCTGAACAAGCGATGGCTTCAGCCACGGAAACCCAAGGTTCTCACGGGTTCAGAGCAGGACCCTGAAGGCCAGGGAGCACCCACGGTGTTCCAACAAGGACAACAGAGTGACTCCTCCACGCCCATAGAATGGGCCAGAGCCCAGCCCCGAGACCCCACGGCAGGGTCACAAACACCAGACCGGTTTCAGGTGAAGTTCTTTTAAAATCAAACAAAATCTAGCTGTTGTAAATGAAATTAAGATTGATTTCAGGAGTGCCCACTTTAGACTGCTAATGCTCTTACTCATGTGATTTTTGACGGCAGACAACGAACAATCTGTAATTGGCAGAGAAAGACATACAAACTGATGGAGAATCAACCAACATTTTCCTGCCACTTTTCAATCTTAATATGTCACTGACTCACACACAAAGACCTGAATAAAGATTAAATCTGTAATAATTTACTCAAAATCAGATGCTTGCACAGTAGAACTGAAGTACTACCTACATGCTGATTCAGCTTGAAACAACTAAACCCACAGCGCTGGCTCTTGGTAACAACTGACGAGCTGTGTTTGCTGCCAGAAGGATGTTTAGCCACTGGATTAAATCTGTACACAAACCCTGAAGCCTCACTGGTATGAGTTCATATTCAACACATCAATCTATTGGGTAGACTCCGTCTAAATGGGAAATCTCCTCCACTGCCATTATTGTCATGCTGGCTCATCACTCCTTGGAGGCACCAGGAAGTGCTGCTTGCAATCCTCAACAACAGCCCTGGCTGCCATCTCCAAGGATCCATCTCCTGCCTGAAGCAAGGAGAAGCACTTGGATCTCACTGCAGCCTACCTCACCTGAAGGAATTTGCTAAACTCTGGGGTATGTCTGTTTTAAGTCTTGGCTTCTGCATTTCACAAATGTAACCCAGGGTCACAGGTCAGCACATAATCTACACATTAACATCTGTCTGCGAAGGGACCAAGGCCAGAGTTTAACACAGAGGTGAGATGTCTGGTGCAAAGGGTCCTTGCCCATGGCTGGGGGTTGGAATTAGGTGAGCTTTAAGGTTCCTTCCCACACAAACCTCTCTGGGATTCTGTGATTTCTCATCCAAGTGCAGCCTTTTGCACAGCTCCAGTGTCCCTCCTCATTGCCCATCTGCCTGTGAGCTCATCCCAACACACACTCTTTACAGCAAAGCCTTGAGAGCAAGCCAGCACACCTTCCCCCACTGAGCTGAAGAAACAGCAATGAAAACACTTTTCATTAAAAGAAAGTATCTGTGGTACCCGTGTGAGATGGAATGGGGCATGGAACAGATCCTACCCAGCATGCAGGGGCAGAGTACGGAAGGCTCTGGGAAGCATCCTTCTGGCACACCACGACCTGTTCCTGAAGTCAGCTTTGTAGAGAAAATCCATACTTTTCTATGCTTTATCTTAAAAGAGATTCTAAACTGCTACTTGTATTTACAAACATGAGATATTGAAAGTTTGCCGATGTGCGTACGATTAATAAAACATCAGGTGCTGCCTCTTGCTTTAAACGTTTGCGTGTCTGGAAGCTGGAGAGCAGCTCATTTAAACAATGTATGTATTCTGGATAACATTTCCCTGCAAATGTTCCCCCTTTCACTATGATACTCTTTAAAAGTGTAAAACATTCCATGCTAATAAGAATCAACAGGGGAAAAAAAAATTCTTAGCACAAGTGCTTAAATAAATTATCATCTTTGTAAGTCTGCCATAAATCCCCTGGTTGGGATATGATGATTTAGCACTTGCTGCTCTGGCACAAATCCAAATCCTTGGGTTTCTTATTGGATAAAATACTGCCTTTTCACCTTTCTGACCTCACTTCAGCTGCAGTCTGAGGTGACACGAGTCTCCTGGTGTCCTCGCAGTCCTTGAGGGACCGTGGCACACAGGACACCAGGCCCTTTCCTGCAGGGCTGCAGGCAGGGGCTGCCCAGGCAGGGGGGCAGGTGCCTCCTGCCAGCCCCACAGCCCCACTGGAAACACTTGCCTTCATTGTCTCTTCTAGCTCCAGAACAGGCACAGAAAGGGTGCCAACAAATCCCCTGGAATATAGAAGGAGAAACCCCTAAATCCACGAAGAAGAACAGAAAGAAAATTCCCCCCCGAAAAAACAAACACCAAATGTCTGAACCTATGAACCAGGGCTTGTTTTCTCCCGTTGGAAAGAAGCGTTTGCTTCTTGCTTCAGACAGAACGGTGCTCCCAGCCATGGGGAACATTACACAGGTTACTCTTACCCAAAATGCAATTTGCTTTATTCAGTCTGGGTTATCACCACAGGGAAGAGGAGAATCAGAGAGAGCAGCTCTGAGCCCAAGTCTTCCATGCCTCAGCTGAGGAACATGAGCAGAGTTACCTCCTTGGTGACACTTCTGAGGTGGAAAATCCATCTCCAGCCCTGGTTTTTGCTGTTGGAGAGTCTCCTCCAGTCATTAGACACGCACAGGTGCACTGATCAGGATCATGCTTCCCTGCAGGAGTTTCCCAAGCTGCTCTACAGGAATGCAGCTCCAGGTACATGAACATCTTGGCCACCCCACTCACTGCTTTTCACTTCACTGCTTGAATATCGCCTGGCTTTTCAAAAGGTGATTCCAGGGCCATTTAATAAAGTCAAGTCCTCAGCTACACAATTTTTATTAGAACATTTAAGGAGTGAATCCTGTAGTACGTGTGTTTATCTGGTTTATCAAGCTTCCAGGGATTCAGAAAAATCTCATATTAGGGGTTTGATTGGCTTCTCTCCCAGCTAAAATGACAGGTCTCAATGTCTTTACACACTGCACAACTAACTCCAGACCCTTTCACCAGGCAGCATCCAGGTTTTACTTCCCAACAATACTGGGAACATCAAATTAAGGAAACCTGCTCCATTGCTCCTGGGCATAACATTAGGTATCCACATCACAGTGCCAAGCGAACAAGCTAGAAGCTTGTGGGTACATAACATGCCAAAAAAGCCTGTTGAGGAATAAATATTCTGAAGAAAACATGTTAATTCACCAGAGAATTAGCACAGCACCTTCCAGCTCAGCATCACAATCCTGAGCAGACAAACTCCCCATCAGCAGCGACGTGCAAGCCATCAGAGCAGCATGAACAGGGCCTCCAATGCGACCACCACAAGAGATCCTGCTTTGTGGAATCATCTTCTGCCCATCACAGCTCCACCCACAGAAATGGGTCCTTGCTCACCTCTCCCTTACCTCAGATACCCTTAATTCTGCCTGAACACTGAGCTACAGCTGAACACAGTATCCAAAAACCTACAGCCACACACGAATCCTTGGCGGAGGTCACTGTGACCACACAGATGTTTTGGGTTTGCTTGCCCTTGGTCCACCTGTCGTTTCTGCATGGTGCCCTGCAGACACTGATCTTGCTGGTGGCAATATGGGAGCCCCGCTCTCCTCTGGTCTTGGCTTTGCTGATGTGACCCGAGGGTGCAGCTGACAGCAGCAAGAGTCAACCCCAAGGCTGCGCTGAGAGGTGCAAAGGAAGTTGTTCATTAGAATACAAACCCAGTTAAACTGTGAGTGGGAAAGGCTGGTCAGGCAACAGCAGGTGAAGGACCCCCGTGTCTGGTGGTGCAGAGCTGGGCAGGGGCGCAGGGGACACGGCCGGTGTCCCATCCCACAGGGACAGGCTTCGTGCCCCACCGCCGCTGCCAGCACTGCCCCGGGGTCGGAGGCTCACACGCCGGCCTTGAACTCTCCGTCTGTCTCTCTGCTGTCTCCCTGCCATATTAATTACCATTTCCCCTGCCAGGGCCAGAAAACAACCTTCACTGCATTAGTGCTAATTAAGAAGAGTGACTTTCCTATCCTGGCTGCTTAAATCACCCTCCTCTCCTCATCCAGAGCAGAAAGCAATGCTGACAGTCTTACTAAAACCAGAAGGCAACACCTCAGTCCCACTGTGAGCTGGCAAATGGGGCCAGCCAGCTCTGTCCTTCTGTGGGGACGGTGAGGCTGCATGGGGCAGAGGGGAGGGAGACAGAAATGACACATACCCTGGGACTTGGATATCTGTACCTCAGGGAGAGGCGGGGGCAGCAGCCTGCTTTGGGAACATCTCCCTGAACAACACAGCCCTGTTGGCAGAGTGGCAATGTGCCTCTCCATCAGAACACAGATCCTGGGCAGCCTGGGAGGACAGTTTTATGGAAACACCAGTGTCTGCAAATTCTGAGTCTCTCAGTATCGGACCCGTACTGCAGTTGCATTCAGATCTTATCTCCTGGCGTTACTGTCCCACAGACCTGCTGGCAGCCCAGGACAGAGCAGGGGTGTCCTGCTAGCGTCCCTTCACACTGACTCCAGCAGCAGCACGGCCGTGGCTCCAGCAGATCTGGAGAGCACTGTGACACCCACCATGGCTTCTACTTCACAGTGAACCGGTTTCTGCAAGACATGAGTCCCTACCTCAAGTATTCATTCTATGTGACTGGAAAAGCCTGGAGCCACCAGGAGCTTCAGCAATATGGTTTACAGTGGCCTTTGGTTTACAGTCCTCTGGGAATAGCAAATGTGTGCTATTATTTTAGTTTTTGTTGCTGACCAACTTTCAAAATCAATAGAAGGCAAAAGTCCTGCTCCACACGGGAGGCAGGTTCAGAGACCTTAAGTGGTGGGAAGCCCCCAGGGCTCAGAGCCAGTGCCCAGCACTGGATGAGGTGGATTTCTCCTAAATCACATTAAGTCATCCACAGAAACATTAAAGAGTTTCCTGACATTACAATTCTGTGTAAGCAGTTAGAGCTGTTGCCATAGGAACACTAACAAATACAGGGATGGGTATAATTGTGAATAAAAGGGATGGGGTAAAGGAAGAAAATGGCCTATGCCAAGGACAAAGTTTGGACTCTGTGCTGCTCCTCCGAGAGCTGGGAGCTGCAGAGACGCCGGCAGGCGCAGCGTGGGGAGCGGGCTGGGGGCCTCTCACAGCCCTGCACCACCAGGAGAGCAGCCCCAGGGCCCACCCCACCATCCCCACCCTCTGCTGCTCCCTCTGGGGACAAGGAGGCGGTGGATCAGTCCTGCCAGCTCTGGCCCTCCTTCCCTCCTTCCCCCTGCTTTACAAAAATAGAAAGAACACATGTTCCCATTAGTCACTTGCTGGAGGGAAGCTGGGGGGTATGCGCTGACAGGCACAAAGCTGAGCGCTAATTTGAATGCCATTTGCATATTCCAGGTAGACAAAGCGCAGCCGAATTAAAAATGTGCGTGAGGACGCACAAAGCGAGGCAGCAGCGATGACATTTGCCAGGAATCCAGCCCTTTTCCCAGCGTGTTCCCTAACACGGTGCCGAGGCCGCTCTCGGCTACTAACGCCCGGCCTGGCTGGTCTCAGGGAGGCTCCCAATTAAACTCTGCTTGCCAAGAACGCTTTGTATTGGCAGGAATGAGGACACAGCCGCCCTCATGGGAACACCACACGGAGGGCTTTTCCCTTTGGATAATGCCATTTGCCAGCCCCAACAAGCAGAAGCCATCCCAAGGCAATCTGAACACAATAAGTGTCTTTCACTGCTGTTGACTAAGCTGAAATTCGTTATTTTCAGGCGTTCAGTGAGGACTAATGAGTGTCTGAGGCTCATGGCGCCGTCCCTCCTCACTGACATCCTCTTGATCTCTAAAAGCTCGGTGATCTTTGGCTTGAGCATAACCCCGGGGAGTTCAGAGGTTAAGTTTTGGGGATTCAACCAGTGTCTGAGCCAGGCAGGATGGAGCTGCACCAAGGTCATGGCAAAGCACTTCTGGGAGAGGAAGAAAACCTTGACTCCTACAGGTGTCTGTTATTTATTTACCCACCAATTCCCAGACGTTGCACCAAGAGCAGGATGTCACACCAGTGCATCACAGAGCCTCTGCCAAATCCAGCAAGACCAAAGGTCAATAGACACCAACTCTCTCTATTCAGGGAAATACTGTAGATTTCTAATCAGCATTTCTGGTTACCTGTTGGTCCACTATGAATCTGCAACACAACGTGCCAAAAAACGATCCTATCATCAGCACTGGGGCATACATGAGGGCACAAATAATGCACAAGGAGACACTCACCTGACTGGAAAACCTCCTGACCTGGCAATATCTATTTGGAATTACCTTTCAACAGATATCTTTAGCAGAATTTATTAAAAACCACGTCCCTGCAAGCCACAATGGCTTTGGCTCTAATTATTATTATTGTCTAATTATTATTATTATTACTATTATTGATATTAATATTATTAGTATTAGTATTAAGCAGTTTTCCAACCATGACAAAGCCAATAAAGGATGCAACCACCAGCATACAAAAACCCAGCGGCAGGTAAGAAGCAGAACAGTTGGGAAGATCCTTCAAGAATTCAGACAAGTGTATCTTCGTCACTCTGTAACAGACCTCAGTGCTCTGAGATAAAGCTATGAATTTCTGGTGTGGAATCACAGCACTGTCAGCCAGAAATCAGTTAATCTCTGAGGCACAGGAAAGGGATATTTGCACTGGAAAAGCAGCTGATTAACTGTAACCAAGGTAAGGGGAACGGGCCAGATGGACATGGGAGCCTGCAGGGCTGGAGCCTTCTCCTGTTCTCCCAGTAAGAAGGAGCTTGCTCCCTTTGTGGCTTTGTTCTACATCCATCATCAAAGATAATGGGTGAAGATAATTTTCCCTTGCTAAGGATTTTTTCCTGCATGGGTTTCACTGGACACCTTCCCCTCCTGCCCAGTGACTGACTGGGAGCTCTGAGCAGAGCCAGCGCCGAGGTTTGGGCAGGCAGTGTTCCCAGTGTACTGATTACAACATATATAAAATAATACTTTGTACAAGTTCAGAGGGAATAATTAAACATTGCTCTCAGCTCTTGGCAGTGACTTTTACAACACTGGGTAATGAGTTATCACATTTTGACCTTTATGTCTAACTCACCTTGGCAACTTGCTGAAAAAACTTTGACCACTATATAATCAAAAATAAGAGAAAAAGGAAGAGGCAGGCATGGGTGCTGCTCCAGCAGGTAAAGATCACAAACACCAGGTATCCATCCAGGAAGCCACTGAACTACTTCCTAATGTTGGATTTAATAGCAAATTACCAAAGAGACACTCCACATTACTACAATCTGCACATCAAACCAGGCAGAAAGCAACCTGCAATTATACAATTAGATTGATACACAAGCTTCCCGCTCGTGTTTATTCCTGCTGCCAATCACGCTGCTTACTGGAAAACAAGGGCTTGGAGCTTCCAGCCTGCCTCACACTTCCCCTCTGTGCTTGTACATTTTGAGGGGCTTCACCGATCACATCTCGCTCTTTCAACACCCTGATGAACCCGGCCTTAAGATCACACCTCGCCCAGGAACCTGTGGGCTGTACTGAGATCCATCTTTATCCATGGGGCACAATTTATCCCAGCAGCAACTCACTGTGTGGGAATGGGAGAGTAGAAAAGAAGAGACAAGGGTTTATTATTAGCTGATGAAGACAGCTCATTGAAACCTAACAAAACCCTTGATTTCAAATGAAAATAATGAAATTAAACTCATTTCACTATGCTGTGGCATGATAGAAACCATGAAAGGGGAATGCAGCCAGGAGAAGCCTTTGTATTTGAGCTTGGTCTCCTTATAATGCAGTGCCTCTCAATGCCTGAACAGTGAGAACATCTCAGGTACTTCAGAAACTGCTTGGTCCAGTTCCAGTGCACTGGTGACCCCTCAGGCCCCTGTGGTAATTCACTTCCCCCACCCTGTCCTCAGGCACTCCTGTTCCAGCGGGGCTCTGTGTCCCTGGAGCACCACGCCCTCCTGCGTGCCCGTTCCAGCAGGAAGGCTGCTCCTTTGCGGAGAGCCCGTGCCGCCCCACCTGGGCTGTCCTGAGGCGGTGTTCGCAGCACGGCAAGCTGGCAGAGCCCACCCAGACCCTGGCCTCTCCCAAGGAGCTGGGGATCAGGCTGGCGGGACGAGGCGGAGGGCTCCTCCTCCCGCCAGCCTGTGGAACAGGGCTGGGAGTAAAGCAGGGCACCCAGGACGTCGCACCAGCTCAGCGCTGAGGGTAAGGGCAGAGGATGCAGAACCTCCCAGCATGGTCAGAACCATCCAGACCTGGATGGACCCAGCCGTGCCTGGCAGGGACCAAGGGCACGGTGGCCTCCTTGCTATTGCAGTTCTCAGTCCCATCGCTCTGACACGCACGCACCGCAGTGACTGTTTTACATGTTTTGTACATACATGCAAATAAACCATCTCAGAATAATTATCTTTTCACAAATTACTTTGTTTAGGTGTCCGAGTTTCATTTCGCTTTCCCGTGACACTTCCCACAAAAAGAGACCTTCGTTTCCCAACAGATGGTGAGAGATTGTCCCCAAGACTCGGCAGCACTTGGCAGCTCAGATCTCGGCGAGTGGCGCTCGTTTGCGGAGCCGGCAGGAAGTCACTCCGGTGTGGCGGCACAAGGGCTCGGAGACACCGAGCGGCACCTGCGAGCGCTCGAGCACTGGCAGCACGCATCAAAGCACGAGGCACAAGCTCTGTTACTCACCAGCTTGCCACGGCCGTGAGATTCAGTCTGCCCTGGTGCCCTCCTTTCCGCCCCACGGCATCAGCGCTCTAACCCTGCCCTGGGGCACGCTTCACCCTGAGGGTCATCCCTCTGGGCCGCAGGATCAGCAGCTCCTGCACGCACGCACGCACCTCCCATGAGCAAACCGGGAATTTCTTCTGCTCCCTTCCCTCCAAGGGAATTCCTCCATCGTGGCAGAAATTCTTTTATAACGCCACAGCACCATTTGGATTTATAAAGGCAGCGACACTACAGACCAGTCTGGGATTCAAAGGAAGCCTTTCCCCTCAGGGTCAGGAAACCAGCAAGACCTCCAGCTGCATTTTCAAAACTACGTGGGGATTCACGTGCCTTTTGGTTGTCAAAACAAACACAGGATTTAAACCCAAATGCAGGGTCCTGCAAACACTCGTGGGGCTGCGATAACGCCAGCTGCAGGTCAGAGTGCTCGGGCAGCCAGAGCCAGCCCCCACAGCTCCTGCCTTTCCAACCCTGCAGCTGCCATTGCACTTCCTCACCAGGCAAAGAAAAATTTTCTGTATTTAAGAGGCATTTAGTAGCTGCAAACAACTGGATCAAATTGTGCTCTTCCATTTTTAACATCATCTAAGGAAAAAGCACTGCCCACCAGCACACAGAGTTCAGCCATGCTGGGGAGGAACAGCACAGCACTAAGAGCAAAGGTAGAAAATGGAGGATGCAGATTATAAAATTCAGTCACATTTTAAAATTTTCTGCTACAATAATTCACTTTATGTAGAATTAATGTGGCTGATTGAACGTTTGTGCTGTAATTTACTTATAATTAACATTTTATGGTGAACAGATTTCACCATCTCCTTCATGCTGTGAACTCCAAGCCATAGGTCAAAAATAGAGATGAAACAGATAAGCACAAAATATTCTCACTGAAATATTAATGAGATTTTAATTTACTACTTTAAAAATACATCTTTCATCAATGCCTGTATATCAAATCATTATTTTAATTTTTTTTCCACATTGTATTAAAAATATAATGAACTTTCCGAACTGGTTGAAAGACCCTGAAATATCTTTTGTGAAGAGACAGCACAGGGGAACAAAAAGGTCCAAACACTCACAGTTATCAGAAATCTCACATGAGGGTTGGGTGAGAGTCAACTCCAACTGAACACAACACCTTCACCCTCAACCAGTTAAAACAGGGGCTCTCCTCTCTCAAACCCTGTGGTCCAGCACAGAGGTCCTGCTCTTCCCACCAAGATCTTATTTAAAAGCATAAGGTCAATCTGCAAAAATAATTCAACTGACAGAAACTGCTTCCTGTGTTTCAACAGGAGCTGTGGCATTCGCTGCCGAGATACAACACAGACAAGGCGCTGCTTTCATCAGCCATTCCCATCATTTCACCGTTCCGGCGGCATTTGAAACCTCCAGGACAAGGCTCTGCTGTTAAGGAAGACACCACGAGTCAAAGGAAAAATGGTCAGGGAAGGAAGTTGGAAGAAAACTTGTATAAAATCTCCCACCCACTCTCCACGTGCACTTGAAGCCTGCCCAGAGATGACAGACCACATCTGAATAAATTATTGAGTCATCTGCAATTCATCCCATTTCCTATATTCCACAGCGCTATCAGACAGGCAACAGAGGACATTCCCGGAACGCTCTGATGACAGAGAATGAAGATATGGGATGACAATGAAAAAGTCAGCAGAAAATCATAAGTCAATGGGACTATTTTATGCTCTCTACTTCCTAGCCTGCACCAGACCATTCAAACAGCTCATTGGAATTTCAAATGAAAAGCTGAATAATACAGGATTATAAATCTGTTACAAACAAACCTAAAACGCATCAAGAGAAATATACATGGAATTTTCCTTCTGAAACTGCTGGGGTTTTTCCTACAGGTTTGTTTGCTGGGAATCAGCAACTATTTGTTTGGAGGGTAAAGCTGCCTTCCCTTATTTTTCTTTCTTTTTAATTTTCTTTTCTTGTTTAGATTGAAGGCCAGTGCCTGCCAGCCCCTTGATCCCTCCAGAGCTTGAAGAACAGAATCCAGATCCCTTCAGGTTTCTCTATGCAGCCATGGGCTTGCTATCTTTTTCCTTTCAAGGTATCATACGAAAAAAAATTAAAATATTTACCTGTGGGAGAAATTTCAAGAGAAATCAGATCCTGAGCAGCATCCCACCACAGAATGACTCCAAATAGGAAGCTGAATTCTCATCTGCAGAAAGCAGGACCCGGTGGAACAGCAACAGGATTTCAGACAGGTTTGGAGCCCCCACCCTCCTGTGACACGGGGGAAGCATGTGGGGCTCTTTCCAAAATTGTTCTGGGAGACCTGGGGACTGTTCATACAAATATCTCTGCTCATGATTAGAACTACTCATTAGAAGTTCTTTAAAAAGAAAATAAAGCCTTAATGCTTCCTTTGAAGTAAACAATTCAGAGCATTTGTAACGAACAAACTACCACCACCATCTGAGAGGGGTGAGAGCACTGCTTCTGGAAATGGCAAGGAAAAATCCCAAGTTACAAGAAAGTATATATTACTGCATTAATTTTCATTGGGTTTTGTTTTTAAAACATTTTTCACTGTCAGAATGAGAAAAAAAAAACAAACAAAACCAAACTGAACAACAGGGCAGGGAAAAGCCCCAAAATGCAGCAACCGAATACCGAACCAAGACTTCTCAAATAAAATATATAATATGATATTGCAGCAAATCATCCACAGAAATCTCAGAAAAACTCCAGGACTTCTCAGATGCTGCCAGGCAGCAGGATCACGTGCACCAAGCCAGGACACTGCGCTGTGCTTTGGGAAGCCAAAACAGGGGCAGGAAGAGGAAGAGGAGCCGATGGCTGAGAGTCCCCAGGGCAGAGTGCTGCTCTGGGTGCTGGGCCCTGCAGTGACAGAGCAGGACAACCCATCTGTCCTAGGGCTGGAGAGAGAGCTGCCAAAGCCAGGGGTTGCTTAAAAAATAAAATCAAAAAACTGCAATGAGGTCAAAGTCTTCAGCCCTTCTATCCCTGCCCTGGTGCTGATAGACCACAAAGCTATATGGACTCATCTTTAAACATTTAAAGCATTAACAATGAGAAGCTACTCTGACAGATGGTATCTCTGCACTTTCTCATTCCCAGGATCTCTGTTACCATCTTCTAGCACACAAAATTTTTTTCAGAACATCAGCTAGGCTTCTACTCAACATCAGGCCAAACCTTGAGAGAGTGGCTCACAGGCATCTGCTTGAAGAAAATTTTAGCCAAAATCTGAACGAGAACCTGAAACCCTAAGCACCTCAGAAGTCATCATTTACGTCTCAGAAGCGTTCTTTAGGAAGCCCCAAGTTCAGCTGCGGGACCCTGGGCTCGTGGCACAGAGCAGCAGCAGTGCCACAGCGGCGTCACAGCCCGGCCTCCCCGGCCCGCTCGGGGAGCGGCATCCCTTGGAGCTGTCAAACCAGCTTGCTGAGTCTTAAGGAAACAGAAATGAAATAAATACACAGATTGACAAACACTTCAAAGATAACACAGAAATCTCACCAGTTGCAGCACATGTCCACTCAGTTTCTTTTTTTTTTTTCCCTGAGTGCCTTTTCCTTAGTCAAAGCCATCAAAGATCATTGTGAATTAGTAATAATTTTTTTTAGCAGCATTGAAGAATTAAAGCAAAAGAGAAAGGGAAGGCATGCAAGGGAGAAAAGGAGGGAGAGAAAGAGAGAGGTTAAGCTCAAAGGCAGAGAGAGCGAAATGGACCAGATTATACAAAATTAAAAAGCAAATACGCACAGACAATTTGTGCCGAGTGATTGCAAGCAATTACAGTCCGGCTTTTCTGGAGGGAAAATTGGGGAGGGGGGGGAAGGTTATTTCAGCTTAAAAGGAGACTTTATTCATTCCTGATCAGCTTCTCCTACTATTCTCTCTTTTATTCTCGGATATCAATTTTAAAAAAAATCACCCTTCAGATGTTACATGTCTAACCCTGGGAATCCCACCCCTGGGCAGAGAGGGAGGATTTCAGCTTCCAATCGGTTCTTTCTATAGCCCTGAAAAAGCAATTTGCTCATAAAGGATAAAAAAAAAAGGGAAGGGGGGGACAGAAAGAAAGAAAAGGAGGGCAAAAAAGGGAAACCACAACAAGGGCACGCGTTCCTCTTGGAGGAGAGCTTCAATTTTACTGTAATTGTCTGAAGAAGAGCTGCTTTGATCTGCAGAATTATTATTATGCTCTAAATGCTGGGCTGCTGATGTCCCAGCTGGGCTGGACATGGGCACGCCAAGGAGCCAGGGTCCCTCTCCCGGGCTCTGGAGCCCATTTCGGGGCACTGAAGCGCTGCTGGGCCGTGGGGCTCGGAGCCCAGGGATTAACACGGGCAGCAGAGGGCTTAAGGCAATCTCTCCTGGAGCCTTGGCCTCCTCCAACCCCTTGCCAAGCACTGGGGAGAGGCTTCCAGGCCTGGATTAGAATTCCTCTCTTATAGCACTACCTGGTTTTGTTGGGAATACCTTAATTTCTAAACTACGACTAAATCAGCTCCCATGTTGAAAACTCCTCCCTGCCCTGTGCCACGCCAGACTGGTTCTGTGGGGAGAGAGAAGGACCCAGCAGCACGAGGCCACCAGGGTCGGTACGAGCACTCAAAAAGTAAGGTCAATGCCTCAGAAATTTAGGATTTTCTCTCGTCAACTAATGCTAGCTGACGTGTATCAGGATGGTTTCCATGCCCCTGATCAAGTCCTGAGTGCCCTGTGCTGCCATCAGAGGGACTGGGTGCAGGTGCTCACGTGTGGACGCAGCAGTCTTTGCACCCTCGCCTTCCTCCATCCCTTTCACTTCAAACACCCCTAACTTCTGCTAAAATTTCGTCCACAAAACCACATTTTGAGGTGAGACACAGAACAGCATCCAGGCACTGGTGATGGGATATTGGCCACCAAATATTATTGCAGCTCACTAAGACCAGAACAAGGATATGGGTATTTTATCAAACGAGGAAAGCACTTTACACCTAGGAAGTTTGAGATACGTATGATCTTAAAATCTTCCCATTCTCACATATACAAAGATCATACTTTGTATAAGTAAAGGTTTCTAAAATCTTACTTGTACAACTTGGAGGCCTGATAACTGCCAGTCTGCCTTCACATGGAGAAGTCTATGAAAAATGGTACAAATCATTTATTAAAGTCTCTAACATCTTTCTGAAATAGTTTGCCTGTAAAATATGCAGCACGCCCAAAATACACCGAGACGTGGCGTGACACAAACGATTTATTGGCATTAGTCTGGGCTGAGCCCCGTAAGTCACACAGGGCCCCCTCCTTGTAAGCACTGCCGTCATCCCAAAGCCATCAATAACACCTTGACTCCGTGGCAGCCGAGCAGGAACCGTGTATCTATCTCAACTATAAACATACACTATTTTTCAGTCAAAGAGTAATAGGCAAATAGCTGGATTTCACTCATTTTGTGTTCTCCAGGTAGTAAAACAGACACATATTTAATGTACATACCCAAAAGTGCAGTGCCAATAAGTAGGGAGAGCCATATATCCCAGTTAGTTTATGGATGGCTGTATTTTATGGCTCTACTGCTAAAGCCGTATTTGCATGCACCTAAATATAGATAAATATCTGCAAAGCCAGAATCTGCAGACGTGAAATAGAGAACCAGATAAATGCAAGGCAAGACACATGATAAAAATAGTCCTTATTTCTAGATACAATTATGAACTCTTGACTAAAAGTACTACTTGGGTATAGGATGCTGAGGCTATGCAGTGTCCTCTCGTGCTGATCTTGGAGGTTGCTGTTGGAGCGCTCTCTTTTGTTTCATAATTTTGCTAATTGGTCATTAAGAAGTCTCTAATTCTAAT
Organism: Tichodroma muraria; assembly: GCA_013390105.1. Classification (NCBI taxonomy): domain Eukaryota; kingdom Metazoa; phylum Chordata; class Aves; order Passeriformes; family Sittidae; genus Tichodroma; species Tichodroma muraria. Next base: position 20,455 of record WAAG01007862.1, on the reverse strand, counting down.
TCTGCCTTTGCCAGCAACACACTGTGGGTCAGCAAGGAAATTAATCTGCCTGTATACCTCAGTTTCTCCAACTGCAGTACAGGGAAACACAGATCCATCACCAGGTCCTGCAGGAGTTAATCTGTTAATGTTTGTATCAATCAAGTTGTCAAGTGCTATTTAAGTGCTTATTATTACTCATACAATAATTCTCTCCTTCTGGGCTCTGTAGGTTTGTAAATACCTCTTCCATCACACACGTGAGGTTCTGTTGGGGCAGGGGAGATGATCTGGACCACGGGCTGGCCAAACATGGCTCTGTGGGTGGATTCCACACACCAGGTGCCCCGGAGCACGGCCGACCCGCTCCTCTGCTGGGGGACACCTCGCCCCTTCTGTGTCACTTCTGCCAGCTGCCCCTGCTCTGGGTCGGGGACTGGTGGAGCCTAAGGACATGTTTGTATCTTATGGCCGAGTTCCACTACAGACATCACCTTGCAGGAGGAGCATCTTTCCCACGAGGCAACCCTGTGGCAAGGGCCTTCACCTCCCTTCAGCCTGTTCATCCTCTCGTCCTCCTCCCACACCCTCTTTTTTGGCCTGGAGGCATAAACTCAGAGAAGCTATTCTGTTCACCCAGAGCATCATTTGCTCCGACTGTTCCAGGGAGAAACTCCCTTTACTCAGGGTGTCTGGCTCTGAAACACCTCGCTGTGAGGTCCTGCTCTGGGCCATGTGCTCTGGCCAGCTCCTGCACCTGGGCAGGAGGAAGGACAGACCTTTATTCTACGTGGAATCCATGCTCTTTATAACATTTGCCAACACCAAAGGCATGCAGCATTCCAGGCACATGCCAGCTGGGATTCCTGGAGCCTGCCTGTACTGGGAGCTTCTTTAAAAATATAGCAGCTTCTCATCTAGTCTGCTCCCAAAATGAATTCTCTCTACTGGCACCAGTGAAGCTAAATACAACTTATAAAATATCGAGCAGATCTTCATATGGAATGCAACTAAAAAAAGTGACACTTTAATTATTATCTTTATGCTCCAGAAATATCCCATCAATATGAGGAGCAGATAATTCACAGCCACTGTTCCAAGCACTCTGCAGCATCAGGAGCTGCTGGTTCCTCATCCATACCGGGCACACAAACATCAGTGTATCAGTGCATGCAGCCTGCAGTTATTTATCAATTGTTTATGCAGCACTTAGTTATGAATACATTTAATTTATAAACATTTATATGGTAGAGCACAAGATGATAAATTCAAAAGAAAAATATCGACTCATAGCGCACGATCCCCCTGCCTCCGGGTGAGAGCTCCGTCCCTCGTCCCAGGGCCCTGACCTGAACCTTCCTGCCAGCAATCCCAAAGCCTTCAGACTTGGGAAGAGCAGCTTTCAGCACATCTCCTCCATGCGATGCTTCCGCGGCGCTCCCGAGCGTACCAGCTCTGCCAGCCTCCTGAGCTCAGCCCACCCAGTCCCCCGCCCGTGACTGATCCTCGGGGACCCTGGCAGATCCTGCGGCTCCTAGCAAATTACACAACTTCCAAATTATTTTTGTGTTTTCAAAATAAGCTGTTCTATGTGCAAAACTGCAAACCCTTCAGTCAATCACACAATAAATAAATAAATGTCTCTGCATAGTTTATTGGTTAAAGAGCTCATTTCCCCATTGCTCCAGCACTGACAGCTGCCTAAACCCAAAGTCCATCACTTTTGAATTTACCAGGAGAGTATTTTACCCCTGATTTTTTTCCTGCCCACCCTTAGGAGTGCGTTCCCAGAAGAATTTTATTTAAACTCTATTCTTTGTTTACACATATATATTTTTATGTTTTCTCAATGCACTGGAACTTGACAGCACAGACCAAGCCATGGATGAGCCAACTTCTTGTCATGTGTCCTTATCCTTCCTTAGAATTAAATATGCATTTTAAATAGCATCTTCAGTTAAAATCAACATTTCTAATAATTTTGATCCCTTTTTCATCCTCTTAAATAGTCTGGACCCAAACCACCCCTTGGTTTGAGTCTGAGCTGTCTGCCCCCAACATTCTAAAATTATTTGAGTTATTTCTTCTCTGCTTAGTAGCTCTGCCAGCTCAGTGTTTGTTCTTCCCTTTCAAGGGTATTTTATTTATTTTCTTCACTTTCAGCTACTGGAAATGGCAAGAACAAATTTATATAATGAGCCTTAATAACAGTTTCTCCCATAAAGTTCCCTATTTATCTCCTATTGTAGTGGTTTAGAAAGCACAAAAATGATGGAAAAATACAGGTGTAGTGATAAATCTCTGGGACTGATAGTGAATAATTTAAAACAGCCTTTATCCATGGGGTGATGCTTGGAACCCTCCTACTCTGTGTGAACCTTTCCCAGTCACTTCGACTCCTCCTTCCATAACACTCACAGTAGTATCCTACTCAGAGGATTTGTCTCCACACAGACAAATAAACCCCTGTTTATTCCAAATGCCTCCCATTTCTTGAATCACTTACCCAATAGCTGCCACCTTTCTCTCCGTGTTTGTGATGCCCTGGATCATTCTGGATAAGCTGCTGGGGTGCACACACATGGCACTGCTGCCAGCATAGTGCAGAGCAGCTCGGGTACCCCACAGGAAAAGGGGTTCAAAGCTATCAACAAAGGTTCTTCTCTGGGTATTTCTCCCATAAACACTACTTAAGCAAATCAGAGACCCTAACCAGCAGGAATGACACTTTAAGACCTACCCTTAACCCTGCCAAGAGTGTGACCAGCACCAGAACCCCCCGAGCATGCACACCTGGGGCCTCGCAGCGCTCCAGCACGGCCAGACTCACCCCCAGGCTCTGGGGAAGCAGCTGCACGCTGGGCTGGTGTTTTGTACAGCACCAGGTACACTCCACACCAACAAAAGCCATGTCAGCGTCTTGTTCTTAAGTATTTATCCATTTTTAATGGTGGTAAGAAATGATTACCACAAGTGCTGCCTTTGCTCTGAAGACCCCGGTGCAGAGAAGATGGAGACCACCATTTATTCCCCGTTTTTTTTATTTACAGACCTATCCACGGGCAGGTCAGAGTCCGGTGGAGCCCTGGCTCTATCCCCCTTTCCCTCCAGCACTAATTAGCAATGCAATCCCACAAAGAGTGAAGTTGCCCGAAACCTCCCCTCACTCACAATGATTTATGTTCAATTTGTACAAATGGAGAAAATGAGATTTCAAATTTCAATGCCATTTCTGCAATGAGGTGATTAAAAGAGAGAGAGGTATTGCGTTCTACTGTATAGAATATTGATCCCAGTGCTATTTTCCTTAGCAATAACCATTAGCTCAGTATTATTTGCAAACCTCTAATGTGAACCTGGAGATGTAATTTACATTTGTGCTTTACTTATTTGCTTTAACAAAACAACACAAAAGCTTTGGGTCTTTCAATCTATCCTTATTGTCAATAAAATTAGCAGTTCATAAAAAAATTAATGTATATGCAAAACCATCACTTCCTTGTAAACTGCACCGAGAGTGTAAACGTTGCCCAGAACAAAAGGGGGATAAACTATTAAAAGGCTCTGGCCATTAACAAATTGAATCCCAACCAAATTAAGAGGAGCTCTCTTTTGTCCCCTTCCTTAATTTCTGGGCCCCCGGGAGCCCAGGAAAGTTTGGGCAGTGTGGGGAGGTGTCCCCAAGGAGCGGGGTGTTGACGGGGGGTGTGTGACGGGGACGCTTCGGGGGCGGGCGCGCTGCCGGACCTGGCCAGGGCACAGGGCGGGACGGGCACGGGCACAGGCACGGGCACAGGCACGGGCACAGGCACAGGGCGGGACGGGCACGGGCACGGGCAC